>VZUI01047515.1:50000-91109 GCA_013401135.1 Cettia cetti | reverse complement strand
TTTATTTTATTTTATTTTATTTTATTTTATTTTATTTTATTTTATTTTATTTTATTTTATTTTATTTTATTTATGTCTAACAAGGGTAATTATAACAGGATTAACAGATTTTTTTCCCTCCACTACCTCATATCAAAGAGAGCATTAGACCACAGTTAGATGTGCTTTTACTGTATATGGAAATGTATTAAAATTAATGTATGGCTCAGCCACACTTGCCATCCGCTGTTCTGTTCTGTTCTGTAAAGCCACTTCTCCCACGAAGGGCAGCCCCTTGTGAAGGCAGAGCATCCAGTAAGTATTTTGTAAACATTTGAGAATGAGAGACAAATAGCCCCATGCAATCACACCATTTTACCTCAAATACCCACTCAAAACCAAAATAATTCCTTGCTGAACAAGCCAAGCCTGGCTCCCTAAACCGGGAGGAATTGCAACGCTGGTAAACTTGCAGAAATATTTTTACAATTTTATTAGAGGTTTTAATTCAGTGCTTTATCTACCTCTGTTAGTCTGCAAAATAGCTTTAAATATTCAAGTGGTAATTAATGAATCTTTTATGTTGCAAATCAAACATTTTCATCTGCGCTGTGGTACAGTGGCAGTGAGAAGGAGGGGTTTAAAGTGTAATTGTTTCTCCTGTTCCCCTCGCAGGGCTGAATGCCTTTTTACCCTTTATTATATCATTGGCTTTTGCTTCAGTTCATCAGCACTTTGCCACATCTTATCGGTCGATATTTGCTGTCTATTTTTTTTTTTTTTTTCAGTGCAAGATTTCTTACTGAGCCTTTGCCAGAGACATTCCTAAGGAGATGGAAACTCTCTGAATGTGGAATTTTCGCATGAGTGCAAAATAATAAAAAGCATGTGTGTATTAAAAAGGGATCAACTTAATGGGAAATGAGCATTGGGTTACATTAATATTCTATTACAGTAAAAATCATATTTAATAAATTTTCTCCAGATTTTTCAGGACCTTACTGTATTTTTCTAAGTCGGATGCCAATCCAAAGAAACAGTGTATATGATACATTTGATTTATGTTAAGTAAATAACCTGCACAGCCCATTTTTCAGTTAAAAAAAAAATATTAAGTGTAGAAACACACACCAGACTGAAATGTGTGCTTAGTTTCCATCTGCTAGAAGGAATAGTGTTGGTCTTGTGCAGCAGAAAGCCTTTATAAACAGTATTCTATTTTATTGATGCTATATGTGGATTTTTTATGCTATGTGGCAAGCGCAGGAGAATGAAAACACTGTAATTTATCCCAGACCATAAAATTATACTAGTACTAAAGCAATTACTTCACATATTAAAATACAGTTTCCTTTGCTTTCTTTTGTCATCACATAAAACGAGGCGTTGAGCGTGGCAGTGCGAAGGGGCCTGGCTGCTCTTGCCTCCACAAAGGATTGACACATCCAGGATCATACACTATATCACCCGACCCTTGTTGTTCTGTGACCCTAATTAATATTATACTGGCTGACAGTTATGTATCAGAGCAATAAGCTAAACAGGAAACAATTTATGTCACCTAAAGCTTTTTAACAAATCGATGCAACTATTTGTAATTGCTTGTTTCACAAGATTAAAAGTACTCAGCCTTGATCTTCGCCCACAGTTTTGTGGCCAACATGACCTGTGCTTCCGTTGTAAAATAGGAGTGTTGGTGATCAGCACCTATTTCCATCAAGTAATCCATATTGCTAATATTTCTGGAATTTTAATGTAGTTACAATTTATAGCCGATCAAATGTGGTTACCTAAATTGCTGTTGCTAGTAGACAGTTTAACTGTCTTTATTAATTACAGTATAATTTAATGTTTGAGTACAGGCACTTGTGTTGGTCATTTTTACAGCCAAAGCAGTTATGTGCCTTATGACGAACCATTTTAGCATTTTCAATGGAAATTTGCTAATATGATGAGTGATAAAAATGTCAAACTCTGGTAAATAATGGTTATTGCTTTGGCTGGAATTAATCCTTGAAAGGACGGTTACCTTCAAATTAACATTATAACTTGAAGAAAAAGAATGTTTTTCAGGCTTCTGAGAGGCATAAAATTGGTCACTGGACTCCTCTAAATAAATACACACAAAGTAGCACAAAATGGGGGGGTGGGGGTGGGGTGGTTCCCTTTTCCTCCAGGTTGACAGAAAATTCCTGTGGAAGAGAGGAGGAGGGATTATTTTCTGCTAAATACCCCAAGGTGATGTTGTTTGCCATTTCCAGCTCGTGTGCTTTGAAGATCTCTCACAAAGGTAATAAAATGGGGCAAAAAGAAGGACTTTGCTGTGCCCCAGCTCCAGGGTTTGGGGAAAAACTAGGTGTGGACACCATGGAGGCTGCAAGCACACCTGAGGGCCACGTCCCACCACCTCAGTCATCACTGCTGGGGAGAATGGTGGCTTGTGGCAATGTGAGGATGAAGAGCGTTCAGTGTGCCAGAATTAGCCACCACTGCGAGGAGGATGAAAGATAGCCCTGATTAACACACCATTAAATGAACGTTTAACATCATCATTGAAGACTGAGCCTGATTAATAGGTCAAGAAGGGCTAATTACACCTTGTTGTGAGGAAGGGTGTGTGTATGTGTGGCTGCGTGCGAGCGAGCGGCACCGGGAATTGCCAGTCCCGTAAATTAGTTCAATAATGTGAAGTTTGTCAGACTCCGTGATCATGGCCCAAGTTAAATGTCACTGATGGGATCATCTGCAGGGAGCAGGTGGGTGTGCAAGGAGCACATTGCCTGCCATGTCCTCCTGGGCCTCCAGCTCCTGAGCTTTTCCCTCTGGGACAGGAGAAACCCAGAACAACTACTCACAGGCTCCAGTTTTCTTTGGAAATTCCTCAGAGACGCATTGCCTCACCACTGCCCATAAAAATGCTTTTCAGCTGTGGTGGAAAACAGCATTTCTGCCTGGAAAAGGTATTTCCCAGCTGGCTCTTGCTGGTGGAGTAGGAAGGCATTGTGTGGTGTTCCATGATGGAGCAGCCAGGGAGGAGAAACGTGATTAATAATACAAAGATGATACAAAAAGTGGCCAAAAGCCAGATTCCCATCCGCTGCTCCAGGCAGCACTGACTGGGATGGGAGGGAAAATGATGGTCCTGCTGCTCAGCTCAGTGCCAGCTCCCCAGTAGGAGCTGCATGTGGCACCCACTCCAGCAGTTCCCCTTAAACCCGGGGCCACAGGCAGTTTGCAGATGACAGACATGATATTTGAACCCCCAAATCATCTTTCTGAGACGCCCAGGGAGATGAAACAGACAATGCATCTGTGATGGCTTTGTAGCCCCCATTCTGCTTGCTGGTGACTGTGTGGGGACACAGTGTCCTCCAAGAGAGGGGCTGAGGGCTCTGCTGGGACTCCGGTCCCTACCTGGAGCTGACTCCCCTCATTTTACAGAAGCACAGCACCCCTGACCAAACATCAGCTTCTGGCTCAATCCCCTCTGCCTGTGACTTTGGAAAATTTAATCCCACAAATCCTCTCCAGTTCACTAAAATCTCACCAGAGATGAAAGTGCACCACACAACCAAGGCCAGATTTCTATTCTCTGTATTTTGATCATTAAAATCTACCAGTCAATACCATTTGGAGACACACTATAATGAGTGTGCAAAGATTCCCCTCCCCCTCCCCCCAAAAAATAGTTATCTGGTATAATTTTATGATAGAATATTTTTATAAAATCATTTGTACTAATTTAAGCATTTATCATTATATGCAAAAAGATTTGATGAGAATATTATAGACGGTGCATGTTTTTGACATTAGCATTTTATTTGGATGACTAATCTTGCAGATGTGAAATTTTAATGAATTATTCATGAAAAATCTCTCCTCTGAAATTTCAGTTTGCTGCTAATGCTAGCTATTAAACATTTTATTTTTCTTTACAAAACTTGATGAGGAAAATAAATGTGTGCTTACTCGAAAGAAAAAGAAGGTGGGTTTTTCCTTTAGTTTGTGTCAGGTGACAGTGCCACTTGGGACTTTGCTCCTCACAGTTCTGTGGACAAAGGGGTTGATCCTGCAAACGCCTTCTGGCAGGGGTGCAGTACACATTCCCAGCCCTTCCCACCAAAGCCAGCAGCACCATTCCCATAAGGGCACTGCACTGGGAAGGAGTCGCAGGATGAAGACCCTAACCCCTTCCTTCAAGCTGTGAAACGGAGTCCAGTGTGAAAGCAAATAACCCCCTGTGACCCCAACGGGCAAAACTGAAGGACTTCCTTGGAAAAGAGGATTAATCCCTTGAATGACAGCGTCTTCCTTGTTTCCAGTGCTCAAGCCTCACCCAAGTGCCCTGTACAGGACTGTCCATGAAACCACCACTAAAATATTTTGTACTTGGATGTGGTTGGGGGAGACTCAAGGAAAGAGATGAGATTTGTCCATCCACAAATGAGCTGGGACATGGATGAGGTGCCCACGGATCAGGGACCATGGGATGTGACATCAGTCACTGTGAGGGGGCAATAACAAAACAAGAACTTTGGACATGGCAACTTGCATTACCAGTGTGAACAACCAGCATTTTTATTGCATTTGAGAATGCTATAATGTCAGTAATTAGTACTGACTACACAACATTTTTTATTGTCTGTATCAACAGACATGGAATGATGGAATTACAGTTGATGTAAGGAATGAGTTTCTTTTATGCCTTATCAAAAAAAAAAAAAAAAATCTTGTTACTGGCAGCACATACACACGAAGCACCATGCTAACAGTCTGGACTGTACCATTTTCATCAAGGCTTATGGGTAGAAGATATTTGATTACCTGTTCTGGGCCCATTAAAATGCAGTCCTGAACTGCAAATTCACCTCGCAAGACTAGAATACTAAATGACTTCTGAAACATCTAAAAAATCATTCTGAGTTCATTAACCAAAGGTACCAAAGGATTTTAAAAGAGTTTAAACACGTTTGGGTGGTTTTTTTTCCATGCTATAATGAACGTGAGATTATTGGTGATCTGAAAACTACAATAGTTCAAAATTATTTTAAAAAACTTTATATATATATATATTTATGTATGTATATATATAAAATATCTAATGATCTGCAATATTTGTAGAACCAGCACCCCTGCCCCAGTCTCTCCCTGAAGCTGAGCTCCAGGAAAGGGGAGGTGCAGGACCTGCAGAGGGACTCTTGCGAGTGAGAATCAAAAAAAAGGTCGTATTTTTTGTGGTCACTTGCTCTACATAAGCCTTGATTTATTTATTTTTTTTTTTTTCATTTCACTTCTAGTTGAATGCAGAAACCTAACAGGTTTTACATTTACAAACTTTTTTTTTTTTTGTGGACAAGGAAGGCTTTGACTCTCATTCCTGACAGCGATTTACCTGATACATGGTACTACTTTCATAATGTACGCTTTTCTTTGAGAAAAAAAACATGTAACAAATTGTCTTTACATCTTGGCACCTTGTAAAGTTTTTTTTTTGTTTTTTTATACAAAAAGTTCAATAGTTTGACACTCCCCATTATTAATCACTACTTCACTGATAAACTTTGAAAGTGTGACCCTGGAATTCATCATGCAAAATATTTACTGCAGCAGGAGAAAAACATTTTTTTTTAAATGATTTTTTTTTTCCTTTCAAATATATGAACTTTGTTTAAGACAGCCAGAAAAGGCAGTGGTAAGATAACAGAAGGGGTGGGAAAGTATCAAAAAAACCAGCTTAAACACAAAAACTGTACAAAAATGCTTCGATCAATGATAACAGGAGAAAAAAAAAATCTGTCAACTATGTTACAATTTAAAAGCTGAAAAAAAAAGTCAGGGATTTTCTCCCACATGTCAGCAAATGTCATCCAATATTCTTAAAGCAAGGATAACTAAATAAAATACATGTGCAGCGTATTCTGCAATTCCATTACATACAGTAGTTTTTTTTTTTTCAAAGCTATTTTTTAGTATAGTTAATATAAAGCAGTTGCACAAAAAGCAAAAGGTGTTTTGACAAACAGGTCTGCATTTATTCCTTTTGAGGAATGATATCTAAAAAAAGGACCTTTCCACCTTTTCCTCCCTCCCCACCCTCCCCCCAAAAGACAAAGGCTCACACAGACACAGTGGGATATATATGTACAACATAATAAACCCCTCCCTAAAGAAGCAACTGTATATCCAAAGGGATACAGAATCAGAATTGTAAAAATCATAGTGAAGTTTGCTTGATGTAAAGCCTGAGATTTTCAGTTGGTTCTTCTGCAAGGCTGCAACACCTGCCAGATATGTTAAACTCTAATTTTTTGTTTCTTTTTCTCTTTTTTTACATTTTTTTTATTTTTGCTACAGTCTTTAGACTAAGCATGCAAGACATACAACTAAGTGCAACTGAGTGAAATGTATTTTTTATTTACTCATTCCCTAACAGTTTGGACTGAGGTATGCGTACTAACAGTTTCTCATGCTGTTATCTTTACTCATGTCTAGCTACACATGCTGAGAATGAACTAATCTACCAGATTTTTATCCCCCTTCTGAATACCGAACTAACCAGCAAACCACTCAGTTTCGAAGCACAGGGCTCAATTCTCATGATCCCTGTCTGGCTACCGCCGGCACGTCACGAAGCTGCCTGGATATAATTTAAACCGAAACTGAAAAAAAATATTTTTTTTAAAAGAAAATTGAAAAAAAAAAAAAAATCCAAATGACCACAGACTGCCCTTTTTTTTTTTCCTTGTCTTTTTGAAACAGAAAGCAGAGTTGAGTTTTATAAAAGTAACTGCCGATAAAATTTCTTGTACCAAAGCTTATGAGTGGACAGGAGTGTTATTTCCTTATGAAAAATGCTGACCAAAACCAAAACAAAGCTGAGTAAATGTGCCAAGATCAACCAAAACTAAAGCAGTCATCCCAGCACAGTCCTGGAACAGAAGTGGCACACAATCTGTAGAACCAAAGACCAAAAAAATTTTTTTTTTCTTTTAATTCTAGAAATACCATTATGTCGTCCAGTTAAATTGTGGGAGCTTTTCTGTTCTCTTCTGTGTTTTATTAAACTGTCTCCTTTATCTGATACGCTAATTTTCCATGAAATAATTGTGTCTTTCCTTTCTACAGCTCCCTTCTCATAGCTCCCCCAGTAACACTGATTCCTAGTTTTAACCTCAAAAGCTCTCCTCGATTCCTCTTTACAGACTTTCGTTTTGGTCACTGTAAAGAATTGCAAATAAAAAGTAACAACTTTGGTTCAGACATCTACTTGGCCTTCTAAATTTTCTAGAATAAAGGAGCAGTTTCCCTCTCAGGTTAGCAATAGCCCACATCTTGTCATTTCCCTCTAAATTCTTCAACCTCCTTTGATCAACAATAAGAGGATATTTGGCTTCATAAGATAAAGCATATAACAGAGAACATAATTTACCTTTGTGTAATATCTTTGGTAATTTTAGGAAAAAAAAAGGTACAAAGAAGAATATAAATTAAGCTCTGAAAGGCTTTTCGAAATAATAAAAAAAAAGCTACAGTCCTACATAAATAAATGAGTGACGGAAAAGTGGTTGCAGAATGAAAATGTTTAGGTGTTTGGTGACTGAGGTTTACTGACCTATCGCAACAGATTTTGTATGTCGTGTTTGCTTTTTTTGCAGAGCTTTGCCAGTTTTGCCTAACAAGCCCCGGCGCCAATTCTCTCCCAACTCTCCCGACTCCTCCGGCGAGGTTTCCATACTGGCTGGTGTAATATTGCATAACAATCCTAACTGCAGTACTGGATTTGCACAGCTGAAAATTAACACTTTAGCATTAGTGGGGCCCCGTCCTTATTAACTCCCGTAACAAGTTCAATCTGAAATCTAATTTGTATTCAAACAGATTAACGCCACCAAGCAATCCTGAACTGATGTTTAACCGTGAAACATCACCACGTACAGTAACAATTTAATGAAGTCATCTTTCCAACCTCTATTTGCAAATGCAAATGTAAAAAAATAATGGAAAAAAATAACGTTGTAATAATAAATGTTTAGGTGCCCATCTCGGTAATCTTAGATATTCCAGAAAGATTTGCTGACCCATTAGAACTCGTGTTAAACAACCGAGAGCCTGCCACTGTACTATTCATTCTCTACTAAAAGTGAACTCTGTTGGTGCTGCATATGTTTCTTTGTGCTGTTCAATTTTGTGGCATTTGCTAATATTCACCGTTGCTGCCAAAAAAAAGAAAAATCAAAAAAATCAAAAAACCCAAACAAAACAAGAATATATTAAAAATACTGCTTTGTGGAATGAATCTGTGTTGCTTCCTACAGTGTTTCTATGTTCATCTGTCATTCATTCTCATTCTTGCAGTACTTCGTTCCTCTCTCCGTTGGACAACCCTTCCACATGTATCGTGCAGCATTTGGGACCTTTTCAAAAAACAACAACAAAAAAGGAGACACCGAAATGGAATGTTTTCCATAGCTAAAGAAAACATGGTGGCATCTGAAGGAAACTGGAATGAATGACAGAAAAAACTACAAACAATTCAATGACATTCAGCTTCGTATAATAAAAACACCTATTAACATTCATCACGAAGTACAGAAAACGTTGAAGCCTCTGAGAGGCCCTGGGCCCAGATGAGGCCTGAGGTCAGAACTTAAAATGGTAGAGGAAAAGTGGGGCGGGGGAATAGAAGCAATACATTAAAAAGTTTGGGATAATTTTTTCTTTGAACCCCTCCCCGATATACACGCTCACACGCACACACACATACCCACACACGTGCACACACAGGCCTTCCCCATCCCAAATGGAAGCAAAAAAAAAAAGAAAAAAAGAAACCAACCAACGAAACAAAAAAAAAAAAAAAAATGGAGTAAAGGCAGTGATAATCAACATGCAGTACTGTGCAAATATGTTGTCCATTGGAATCCTTAAAATCTGGGCAAAGACTTGATCTGCAGTTCAGGTGTACATGCTCAGTTTGATGTCCTCAAGTGTCCAAAATTGGCAGGACCTGCAGTCCACAGCTGGCTGCTAAATGCAAGTGAATCAGTTTAGCAAATTTACAACACTGATGTTGACTGTAAGAGAGGAAAATCCCAAGTACCAAACAAGTCCATCCAATGCACAGAGTACAAATTCCTTTTTTCAACAAAAAGTAGAAAAATCAAAAATACTCCCAAATGGGATACTTGATGGCACTAAGAGTTAACATATTTCATAGTTGTCAAAGTGGACTGAGAATCCTCCAGACTGTACAATAATGGAGAGATTTCACAGCTAAGTTTGACGTGTTCTTCCAATCTTCATTCTCAGGATAACGATGTCAGACATACTCATTCTATGTCCTCATTTACAGGTTCATCTTCATAATCTCTGTCGTGATCAAAATCTGGACTGTGGTTGGCTGTTGTCACTAAGGATAGAGGGCCTTCATTTTCATCTGGGTCTAACGGTTCTTCTTTGACATGCACGGGGTGCCTGGGAAAACAAAGCAACAGACAATCAGCAAGTCGCTCATTAAAAAATGCTTTTGGCAGCGCGGGTGGTTTGGGGAGAAAGGCTAGGAGTTTGGGGGGTTCAGACCTGGAGGGCCAGGTCTGAGAGCTCCAGGTCACCAAGGAGAAGACCCTCAATGTCTGTGCTGTCCACAGAAGCCAAGCCAAGCACAACCTCCCAGGTAACAGTGAACAGAACAAAAATAAACAGCCTCAAGTTACCCCACAGGAGGTTTAGGTTGTATATTAAAATTTTTTTCACTGAGTGACCAAACCCTGGAACAGGCTGCCCCGGTGAGCGAGGCAGTCACTGCACCCAGAGGCCTTCAGAAAACATGTGGATGCGGCACTTAAAACATGGTTTAGTGGTGGGCTTGGCAGTGCTGGGTTAATGGCTGGACTCAGTGATCCTAAAGGGCTTTTCCAAGCTTAATGATTCTAAGATTCCACAAAGGCTGTGCCAGGCAGGCAGCACTCAGCTTCCCTGGGAAAAACACTCTGGGAGGAGCACCTCGATAGGGTTTCTGTCTTGGGATTGAGAGAAAACGCTCTCAGCTGACACATTAAGTTAATATGATCTTTGGATAAATAAGTGGAATATGCATCCGAAGGGGAAGGCAGCGGCCTGCCAAGGCCTCCACACGGCGCGGGCCGGGCTAATCATCCTCGCTGTGTGCGCAGCGTCTCTCGTTAACATGCAGAACCTGTGAGACAACTCTCCAGAGGACGACCCCAAGTGAGGTTCTATCATTAATCAACTTCAAGCAAACACAGCAAAGAGACACCATGATACATGCTTTAAACTCCAAATTAATGCATATTTTTACAAACTGTCAATAAGGGAAGAAAAGCCCTGCCAGGAAACACAAACAGAGAGGAAAAGGCTCGCTCAACACAACAATATGATAAGAAAGCACAGTCCTAACGAGAATAATAACACTGTCAGCTGTAAACAAGGCAGAACATGATCCCCAGCTCATGGTGGGCACAAGGATGTACTAAAGAGATGAGATCTGCCAAATTTCTCATTACAGCAAAGCACATGAATAACCCGCAGGGGAATGGGGCTTGGTCATTCAAAACGGGTATGATAACAATTGAAAAATGTTGTTCGTAAATCATATTTACAACAAATCCTATACAAATACAAATTACCTTTTTTTACCTCTCTCTTTTTTTTTTTTGTTCGTCAGCTTTTGAAATGTAAAGTAGCCATGTGAGTCAATAGTGTCTTGTTGGTGGGACTTTATAGGAAAGTAGGATTTTATTGACATTACCAAGTATTAATAATGCGACACAGCGATGGAGACCCTGTTTGCTTCCTAAATAATTGATGTTGTAGGCAATCCCTTAAAATAAAGTGTTAATGAGTTCAAGTCCCACTCTGTCTCTCATTGAGCTGATATCCACCCCCAAGACTCTTGTTTTTTTCTCTGTGCAGACTGATTTAACCCTTCCATATACGCAACATGAACACACAACCTGAAGCACACACCTTCACTGTAAGAACTTTTCCTCTGCTTCACAGCTTTGCCTTAAAATGAATGATTTAAAATAGCTGCATTGTGTTTTATGCTTTGTGTGGATAGGAATGACAACACTGTTTGCACTCCACTGCACGGTCAGACACCAAGGATAAATCACTGGGCAGGGAAAATGTACTCAGCATCCACAGACAGACCAAAGCCTTGCCTACTTCAAGTGAGCAAGATGTACCCCTGTATCCTATTTCTTTATTTAGGCTTGAGCATGGATCAGTTTAGGAAGCATCCAACTTGCTGACTACAGACAATTCTAATGTGAGCTGTGAATGCCTTTCAAGTCGCTGCTTGTTTCAACTTTCTGAGTTGTCAAGTGCTGGATCAATACTTAAGTATTAACTGTACCTTCCAACTCATCCAAAGGAACGCTGGGAAGAAGTGGTGCAGTATCCATGTACACACACCTTTTCCCTTCAAATCCACTAATATGTATCCTATCAAAACATCTCTGGGAGTGAAGAGGTTCCTCTGCATGTCACATAATTTTTGAAAAAATTACACTGAGAGCACAGCTCATACAGTTTTAACCTAACTAGTGAAAAAGGAGGGGTAAAGAAAGGACTGGAAGGAAACAATTCAAGGATCAGAGGTTTAACCTCTGATTGGCATAAATGTATAAAAAGTCTCACAGGCAGATTGTCACGTTGGAGGCGGGCACGTGCTACCTGTCTCAGCAGCTCACGGAATATTAAACTACGCTGAATACCTGCAACTAGAAAAACTTATATTATAAACAGGCTGTGGGGCCCCTCACTTGGGAGAAAACATGAAATGAAAAACAGAAGAAAAAGGGGGAAAGAGCAGTTGCACTGAGAGCCCTACAAAGCCTGTGCTACTCAGCCTTTATGGCAGTGATCTTTTTTATTGCTGTTTTAATGTCAAAGTCTTGCTTTTTTGCTTTCTGGTTTTTAATGCTGCTGCTGGGCTTATTTATTTTTTTTAAGTATTGTTTTTGAAAACACAGAAGGGAAATTTTCAAAGGGAAGAGGAGAGCACATGTCACATGCAGCAGAGAGGTCTCGGTACATGGACTGGAGTTTCTCCAAAGGCTGCCCAGTGTCCCAATGCCTCCCCACCACCTCGGACGCCAGCAGGTTAGACAGGTGCTCACAACTACTCAAAGTTCTGTGAAAGCTCATTCAAAAGGTCCCCAAACCTTTCCAAAGCAAACTCTGCCCCTCTTCTGGTTTTGTTATGAAACCAGGGGAAACCAGGTGGTTTTAACTGAGGCTCTCTTTGAGGTTTGGTGTGACTCCCAGAGGTCAAAAAACAAAACTTGAGGTGTGAGAAGCAACAGAAATTATGAAAGGCTCTGCTCAACTCTGGCTGAGACAAAGCCAGAGAGGGCCACAAAGCCACAGGGAGCAGAGTCACACCAGCCTCCCCCAGCACCTCATGTGTTGTACAAACATCAGACAGTGAGCTTGGCAAAACCTCCATCCCCTAGATGAGGAGGTTATCTGGGTAACAAAACCCCCAGGGAGAGAGCTGTAAGGAAAACAATGCCAAAAGAATCCAACTCCTTGTGCATTCTGTCAGCTGTAACCATAAAATAGAATGTGAGGAGGAAACCTTCCCGAATCTGTGATTTTTCTCAAGTATTTCTGAGAAACTGAAATAAATAAGCTTAAATAATCTTGAAGGCAAAGGGAGACTTTCATATCCTCTCAAGTTAGGTCTGAATTTCTATTTACCACCTCACCAAATCCTCAAATGGGGAAGGAAAACTTCCTTTAGAAACTGAAGAATTCAGTCTGCTGAATTACAGAAAAGGTAAATGCCGGGTTAAGCAACAAGAAAAAGAAAGGGGGGGAAGAAAGAAGGCAAAGAAAAGAAAGGGTTTCCCATTTCTGTTTTTACAGCAGCAGAAATTCAGCACATTCCTTTTAAGTAGATGCCTGGGACTCCACAAGGGGTTAACAATAAATAACCTTGCTGAACACAGATTCCCCTTCTTTTCACATCTGAGTAATTCTTTTGTTTGTCCACTCTGGGAACAGAGGAGTTTTTAATAAAGCTGACTGTTGTTTAAAGCCACTGAGTTCTGGTGGTGCACACAGCATGGAGTAGTTTGCTTTGTGGCTACCTTTGGAGCATATCAGGATGAAAGTGTTATGTCCCCAAGCTGTAATTATGCGACTACTTTCTAGTGTTTCAAAAGGAGGGAGAGAGAAGGGAAAAAAACCCACCCTAGCCGTGGTTCAATGTGTCATAAAAAGGAAATGAATGAGCAGTAATAAGACTTCAGCTCAAGTGTTAGACTTCTTAGCTGTCATGTTAACAAGGTCCTTTAAACCTTACAATAAAGTTTAAAACTTGATTTCTTCTAATACGCTGAAATTGTTTAAAAAATAATTTGCATTATGACAAGGAAATCTGTTCTGAGAAAAAAAAATGAACATGTTAACAAAGCAGGAGCATGGAAAATAAAAAGGTTTCACAGTGTCTGCTAGGTTGCTGTTGACTCATGATTTTATTTAGTAAACAGGGTAAACCCTATGACGTGTGTATGGTGTTCTGGCTTTAGATCCCTTCAAACTACTTAGAAACACCATTACAATGGGGAAGCTCCGAGGCTGGTATTGGAATATCACCCGGCCACATTTTACTTAAGCAAAAAGAAATGTTCAGCACAGAACACATATATTATCAATTCTGAGAAAATGAAAACACTCAGGAAACAATCATTTCCATATTACAACAGAAAATTGGATTTTCTGGTGAATAATGAAAATGAGGCATCACTCCCCCGACCTCCTCTCTCTCCACTATTTGTTCTGTGCCCCTCACCTTGGTATCAATGTGCTAAGAGATGATTATTAAGTGCAACAAAGGCCACAGCTATGCACAGTTCTGGAAGATGTCCTAGCCTGTTTCAACTGGGTTTTTTCTCCCTCCTCTCAGTCTGTTCAAAGACAAGGAAGACTTAGGTGAAATGAGAAGTGCATGAACTGCACTAGCCTTGAACTTGCAAAAAAATAATTACTTGGATTAACGCAACATCATAAACGTTCATCCTTGTCTGTTAGGCCAGGAGAAACCCTTGGGAGAAGTCTTGCTTTTTGAGAAAAGTCATGTCCCTCCACTCCTCCTTCACGCCGGCCCTGCGTGGTCACAGGCGGAGGATAACAAATTGTGACTAAAACTGCCTGGAGATGAATCCGTCTGTGAGAGACGGAAAGTGTGTCATGCAACGTTACTTTGGGAGAGATAATTAATACTGCACAAACAATCACTGGAAAAGCTAAACACATTATTTGAATGTTTTGAAGTAAATGGTAAAAGACAATGTTTAAATTAATTATTAATTAAAAATGAATGTTGCCATCTTTAAAGATTTTTTTTTCAAAGCACTTTGTGCACTGATTTAAAACACTGCAATATCAAAGTATCCAGAGCCTCAGATTCCTTCATGCCCCCTCCCCTCTGACAACACATTATGCAGGTGGGAAACTTTTTTGCCATTAAATGTTAATTAGTTTCACAACTAATTACTACCGTGGTATTAGGTTAATGTTTTTTTCTACTTTTTGATTTAGACTTACTTTTGTAAATCCCTTATTCAAATTACTTTGAAGTGAAAGACTACAAATTAGTTCTCTTTTTAATGTGTAATGTGAGCCCTGGCAAGCCAGCCAGTAATTTTACAGGCTGTTTTAAGGAGCAAAGGGAAGACAGGCAGCATGGTCACTCACAGGTACCCAAGTGCTCCGCCGAGCTTTCGGGAACGCCAGGACTTGTAAACTCCAGCTTCCTCACCAGCCGCCAATTACTCGGCGTGTGATGTGAGGGGAGGGGGGAGTTTACAGCTTTGCAAACTCACTCTGTCACCCCATAAATACCGCACACACCCATCGGGGCATCACACCCTTCCTGCCTTACCCTTTCCTGTGCCCGCCCGCTGCCCGGGTGCTGCGCACGTTGAGCGGGGCCGGTGAGCCCCCGTCACTTCGTGTGGTTATAGACGCGCTCATTACACAGCCGTCTGTTGCTATAATGCCCCTATTAATTCTCCTTTTGATATTTTAAGAGCAATCTATAAATCACACAAACCTTCATGTTAATGCTTAGCAAGACCGTTTTGTGTTGAGTGGTTTTTTTTGGACGCATCAAACAAGGCCATTTCCCAGCTCTGCCCCACAGGCCGTGCTCATCATGTAAACCAAAGGGGAGAGGAATCACAGGTTTTCTCCAAGAAACATAGTTGCCTGTGAGGTTTTGCAAGGTTTAAAGAAGAGAACTGCAAACAAGTGAACGATTTTATAGCCCTGTGTCCGTCTTGGACTGCATTGAGCTGCTCAGTTTTATGTGGAAACTGGTAAATGGCTCTTTTATGTTCCAAGCACCCTACACATGTCCCCAGATGGAGGTAGCTATCTGCTCTTGCTGCTCCATCCATGAAGCTCAGGAAGGAGCCAGGAGTCTCCAGAGTCACCCTTGAGCAGATGGTAGGACAAGACCTAGAGCCAGCATGGGCTTCTGCTGTACTTACATTGCTTGCATAGGGGAACGTCCTGGACTGCTGTCACTCCCGTTACTGTTCGTATGCTCCATTGCACCATTGAGCTCTTCCCTCATCGCGCTGGCTAAATTGCCCAGAGTGGGATTTCCCATGGAAGCAGTAGTGTATAGAGGTATACTGTTCTCAGCCATTGAAGCCTGCCAAGGGCACAAACAAATCCATGAAGAGCCACGATTAATGTTTTCATACATTGCACAACACACGCACTCATTACAAAACATTCTCCTACATTATTTGCAATTACGCATTCTTTCAAAATATTGTATTTTCTGATAGGTATTGCCCTGGTTACATCAAGGAAAATTTAACATCGTTTAGATCTGGGTTTACAGATTCATAGGTGTATTGGCATATAAGAGAATGGAGCCTTCCATTCCCTATTTGGAATTACACACCCTGAAAAAAAGAAAATGTCCTTTGCCTATTTTTGCTTCATGAAATTATGTTTGCGTCTTTGGGGTATTTTTTGTGGCTTAGGTTTGGGCTTTGTTTCTAATGAAATGGGGAAAAAAATTGAAACTGGCTCTGCTGATAACTCCTTCCCACTGGAGTGAGCGGGCACCAAGCAGGAGCGCAGCATCACCGAGTTTGGTTTTCCTTGGGACGAGTGTGAGGCTGCCATCAGCATTAACTGGATCAGAACTGCACCAATCAACCTGAGAGCTGAACCACTCCATGTGGAATTTTTTAAACCTCAGCAACTCAGTTCTTACCTCAGCTGTTACAGGTTTGACTATTTTATTTTGATTTTTTTCTCTTTGTTCTAAGGAAATACCATGCAGCAGCACACTGGAGTTAACTTTCTAAATGGAAATCTTTGTAGGAAGAGAATGAACTGTTAAATATTTTCTTTCTGATTCCCACCGTTCTGCCTGCTAATATTTACTGTGTGTCAGCATTAGCTCATGTTGACAGCACAGTCCCGGCCCGGCGCAGCAGTGGTGGGAACGCAGAAACCCCGAGCCCCGGAGGAGCCCAGTGTTTGGTGGGGATGGGAGGCACTGCAACAGGAAGGAGGCACAGGGATGGGAGGCATAGTTTTCCGAGGCTGCAGCGCCTAGGGACTGGAAGGACATTTAACCATTTCACCCATCCCAGCTGGATCTGGCTGACATCACCCAAGGCTCTCCGAGCAGTGCCAGCGCCGGGCAGCCACAGACGCTGGCTCAGCAGCACTTGACCTGCTCTGGAGAGAGGTCAGCTGGCTGCAGTGGCCAAGCAAAAAAATCCATCAGGCTGGGTCTGCATGATGCAAACCTGGCATCATGGGAGGGGAATCCATGCAAACACACTCCTCACCAAACACTCTCGCCTGCTCCTAATTCATGGGACAAAACTCCTCGCTTGTTGCCAAGCTGGCAGTTCTTCCCAGGCAAGCACAGCCAGAGACAGGGTGGGGGGAGATGGGATGGGAAGGGAGGGCAGGACCAGCCCTAACTGCAGCACCTCCAAGAGCACGGTCCCTTTTATTCTTCCTTATGTTGACCTCTCCATGTGCAGCCCTATGTGCCACACGTGATTACGAAAGCTATTCTAATAGGGAGGATTATTTTTATCTTCTTGATTCAACAACCGGCAAACTCATTGTGATTAGGGGATGCAAAGAATGGTTCACATTTCCTGCACTTGGCAAAATAATGACTCAAGTTCTTCACCCACAGTGATAACTTGTAATTGCAGTAAAGCAATTTACTGGGGGAGAGGTGGGACACCAGGAGTATCTGCTAGGAGGACAGTAATAGGGGAAGGGATGTTTTGGGAGCCTCTGTTGACCCAATGGCAAAACACAGAACTGTGAGAGCTGGAGTCCCCGTACCTTCCACAGACAGATTGGGGAGAGAGCTGCTTCTTCTCCCTGGCCACGAGGGAAAACAGATAGAGGAGATGTCAGCAGGGTCTGGGTGAAGGAGAGGGGAGGCTCTGCCAGCCCACAGGAAAAGAAACCAAGGCCTGCCATACCAGCAGCACACAGCCCGCTGCACAGACCCCACAGTGCTCACGGGGATGTGAGCAAGGAGCAGGCATTTCCAGAGCCCACAAAAGCTGGGGGGAACACTGCTCATCAATTATTAATTAGACTGAATGTAAGGTCCTGGCAGGGAAGGCAGCCTGGTGTCCCTAGAGGAATTTGCTGCCCAAGTGAGGTCCAAATTGCCCACATGGCAGTGGCCACCTGCATTACTTGCCCAGAGGCTCTACAACCTCAGAGAACCCACTGGGATTTTGCCTCCAAAATCCAGTGGCAGGGAAAGAAGTGTGGAACCTGCTGGTGTATTTTCACCCTACAAGAGGACCTGCCTCAGTGCAATGGTTATTATTTACCCCCATTTATTAGAGGGGTGACAGTGGCAGCAAATCTAGTCCAGGCTCCTCTCTCCATCAGCTCAGCTTTGGGGGGGCACAAGGATGTGGCTCTCTCAGGAAAAGTGGGGAATGGAAACAGTTTGGAGGTTATCACGAAAGACAAGAATGGATGGAGATGACGACAATGACACGTGTTTCAGAAATAAAACACGAACAGTTCCATATGATAAGCATATTAATTGAAATTAGTCACATAGTTAACAATGTGAAGAAATGCAGGATCATTTCATTTTTGCCTTTCAGCCTCATGAATGTAAAATGTGCTTGTAATCTTAATACCATTCAGGAGACAAAGCAGTCTTTAAAAATCACACTTCACAAGACTCAAGGGAAAATAAGTTACTAATGAATGGTATTTACAGTTGCTTCATTTAAACATGCTTTCCTGGGCTTTGTAGGAGTTACTGCATAAACTCAAAAAATCACAAGAAAGGCAAAACATAATTTTCCTCCTAGTTATTTTCTTGGTTCTGAAAAGAGAAGCCTACTAAACCTCCTGAAAAATATGACTGCCCAAGCAAATACCCATGGCCATCAGTGAACTTCTTGGAAAGCAACCCCCAAGAACCACCTGGGGCGTAACCATGCACAGTGTTGCCTCCTGGACTAATTCGTAATATATAAACCAGGTCTGAACCCCCACACAAACACACAAGACGCCACTACAAATCAGGGCATGGTAATGTATTTGTATCTTTGGTTTACATAGCAAACACTGACTTTACCTGGGGTTTTTGACTGGCTGAGGAATTTATTGAAAGGGAAAAAAAGGGCACAGGAAAAAGGGCCGGAGACATGGACATTTTTAGGCTGCAAGTTATTAATTCTGCACCCACACTTTGTGTATATCTGTATCATGAAAAAACTGAATTTTTGTCTTACAATTACAGTTTAAACCAATAAAAATGATCTTTTATTTTCTATAGGAATTGCACCGTTTATTTTTTCCCAACAATAGGAAGATATGCAAAAATAGCCCTTAAAAGAAAAGGGGGAAAAATGATCTGCTTTCTCTTTAAAGCCATGAACAATAGAAGGTCACGTGCTGCAGTATCCTATCATTCAGCACATTAATAGCTGTGCTAGAGTAATTACACTTGTGGTATTTTTGCCTCAAGTGAAATTCTGAAATAAGAGGATGGAAATTATGATACTGCTGATAAATATTAATAAGTGAACTTTTAATTTTTTTGCCACAATATTCAAAATGCTAAGCATCTAGCTAATGCTGAAGCAGCCTGATATGTGTTTGCCTCCAGGGACTATGATGCTTTATGCACTTAAGAAAAAAGTTTAACGGAATTAAAATTTAATATCTAATTAGAGCAAGGCTAATATATTTTGAAATGAGTGGGGAAGACACACGCCTCTGTTGCATATTTGCTACAGTCATTAATCTTACCTGTAAAGCAGCATTGAGAGGTGTGCAGTAGGTGTGGCTGGTCTGTATGTTTTTAATAAGAGAAGGGTTACTGCATAAGAAAAACATAAAAAGGAGAGTTAAATGCAACCAACTTCTGTGCGAGCGTTTCAAGCACGTAATGCTTCCTCCCCCACCAGAAAACTAGAGCTGAGACTGGTTTTCCACATGAGTTCTCTTTCGTTTCTCTTTTTTTTTTTTTTAAATTTAAAGAAAATATCTGAGTTTTCGGCTCTGGTTATCATATTTGCCTTTACTAAATAAGGAACATCATTATCTCTTGACGTTACCTCGCCATGTGTTCTACTACCCTGCGTTAGTGGCACATCTTGGCATCTCTGCTCATTTTAGCTGTGATCAGGAGAAATTCTCCAAGCTTCGTCGTGTCTGGGAGCCCGTTACCATGTGAAGGTCCATCGTGAGGAGGCAATGGTAAAAAGCATCAGGGACATTTTAAACTCTGCTTCATCCAAATGACTCTCCACGTCGCTGGCAGCGGAGTCTCTCCCAGTGGAGGGGAGGGAGTCTCTCCCAGTGGAGGGGACACCACAATGAGAGGGGATTTATTTGATCCATGTTATTTCCTGCCATGCCAATGGCCATGGTGAGGGGCTGCCCACACCACCACCCCAAGCAGCCTGTGGGCATGGAGGCTCAAAGGCAGGCAGCCCACGAAAACCACCACTCTGCCCTGAAGGCCATTTTTAGTAAAAAAAATATTCTGGTGTGCTATTTTGGACCCTTATTTTTGTCAACTTTACATAAGGGGCCAGATTTGAGGAAAAGGAATGAGGATCACATGGGCTCTCTCTTTAGGAGGCACCCCAATAGCACAGGTTCCATCAGGAGATTAAAACAAAATTAAAAATCATGAAATGGAAGCTAAAAAAATGCCAATGCAAAATATCTCCCAAAAGTTTTATCACTCACTGGGCATGTTTTTATTTTAATTTTATTCACGTGGGAATAAATTATGGTGAGCAGAGTCTTAACTGAGCTCCTTGCACAGGGACCAGCAAGAATCAGTTGTCCAGGAGAGATGGCCTTCGAGTAAAGGTCAAAGAAAATCCCTCTGGGAAGCTCAAGGAATATTGGTGTAAGGTTGTTGTAGGCACATGATGACCTGTTGGTCAGGTGGTCTCACTGCATTTTCAAACTCTTTAAAGTGAATTCAGCATTTCTGTCTTGTAAGTACCTTACTTTTTCTGATTAGGACTTGCAAAACAAAGCATACAATTGAAAGCAAAGAAAAATACCAGAATTAAAACTTATCTGAAACCTTTACTGGCATATATCTGCGTTCCTGATACGTCTACAGCAGTATATCTGTGCTAGCACGGATAATTATCTTAGCCTACATTGCTCTATAAATAAATGCTTTAACAAACATGTCAGAGTAGAGTTTTTACTACAGGCATTTGGATTATCAGAGTAGGACACACAAAATACACATAACAACCAAAAATTTAGTTTCTTTAGCAGCAAAGGTGATGACACTATTTTGTGAAATGCAAGTCTACATGAGATGGGTAAATCATGCAAAGCAAAGCAACAGCAGAAAAAAAAATTAAAGCAAGTAAAAGCTCTTACTGTGCAACAAGCTCGCCAAAGTTTTCATCAGGGCAGTATTTTCGAGGACGGCCTCGTTGAATATGACGGCCACGTTTAAACTCTTCATCATCAACAGTCCAAAAGGACCCAAACTCATCCTCTACTCTGATAAAGCACTTATGCAGTGAGAGGTTGGTGCGAATGGCACCCTGGGACAAGAGCAGCAGCAAAGGAGATGAAGTGGAAACAAAGGGACACGGGATCGGGGACAGAACAGACATCAAATACAGGGAAAAGGAAAAAGAAAATAAAATGCAATAAGCATAAGCAAATGGTTTGTGAGGGTTAATATGCATTGCCACCTAAAAGCTACTAGCATGTGATGCAACAAACACCAAGCAAGCAGGGTCAGGGTACTGGTGGGCATACAAACAGTAGTGATGAGATGTTTGTCTTGGTTTCCCTTAACTGAGACAATGCGAAACCACCTGTGGTTGGTCTAACACCAGCTAGCAGCCAAAAGCCTCTACGTTAAACTGTAAGCATGATTCGAGCTAGGCTAAGAAGTTCAAACATGGTGGACATACCCACTGATCTTTTGTGGCCTTCGTTTTTGGAACTCTAGTTCATCCACTGTCCATACTGCCCCTTTAACGTTTTCTACTCGCACAAAACACTTGTGAAGACTAAGATTATGACGCACTGCATTCTGCAGCAAGTATAAAAGAGAAAACATTCAAAAACCTTCTATGAGAAAATGCTCATCATTGTCCAAGAACAGCAGCAGCACAGTCAGCTTGACAGTTCTCATTTTGCAATGTTAAGCCCCTTCCCCTCCCCGCACCCGCTCGCTTTCCCCGACTCTTTACATCTTATTTTGCAAAGACAAAATAAATATGAAAGCTTAAACCCAAGATTAAAAATTCACGTTATTCTTATCAATTATCCCCAGAGTGACTGAGAACAGCCACGATTTTAAGCATGCATGTTGTAGAATATAGCACATTTCATACAGAACACAAGAGGAACATTGCTTAGACTTTTTCAAAACAAATATATACGCCCTGCAAAGAGAAATTTCTCCCCGCCTGGAAAAGAAAGCAGTTAGAAAGAACAGAGAAGATTTTATGTAAGTACAGTCGACTGGATTTAGCTGTGAGGCACAGGAGTTGGTGTTGCTGTGGTTTCCCACAGCTGGGCTAATGTGATTCAGGTGCTGGACCTCCCTCCACACCCACAGCACGGGCCGGGGGCTCAGCAGCACCCCGCCGGCCAGCCGGCACCAACTCCTGCCTCCACGGCTTGCTCTTATATGGAAGTTGGCTCCTATTTCTGGCAGACTACTGTAGTGACTGATCTGAGCCTCTGCCAAGTGAAAACATGAGGAAGGCTCTCTGAAACAAAGTGCTAATATCCCCACAGCTCATCACCCAGAGGGACCCGTGCTTGTGGCATCCGATGCCTGAATGTCCACCCTGCAGTTCCATGCTGGGAAGGATGAGCATGGCCAACCCTTCCAACATGCTGAGACACAATGAGACACCTCGCTAAGGCATGGCAGAGCTCTTGGCTTTTCTGTCTCTGCTCCGGGGCGCCAAGAGCCTTGTTAGTCCTCAAATGGAGAGCTATGCTTCGCCCCCGTTTCAGGAGTTTCCTGAGCAAGTAACTCTGCAAGAGCAGTTGGACACGATGGTCTTAAAGGTTTTTTCCAACCTAAAAGACTTGATGGCTCTACAAAGCCATTGTTCATGGAATTCATCAGAATTTGTATATGGAGTTTGCTCCCAGCACCGCTGAAAGGGGCTTGGGAAACAGGAAAAACAGAAGAAGCCATTTGATGAAAATCTGCAGGCAAACAAACTCCATCCTCACTGGCACCATTGATTCAGTCAATCTGGTTGACTCGTTAGCAGGCACAATGCCAGCCAAACACATGGCCTGGGTCTAGGCAACCAGGAGACGACAATTTTTTTTTCCTTCCGACATCATCCTCTTTTGTTTTTTTTCATGAACATGGGGTCTGGATGGTGAAAGGGAGATGTGAATGTCTAAATCACTGTGCAAACAAAGGGTAGCACAGAGCATTTGTCATGTAAATCAGGAGGCAGTGGTGTGTGTGCTGGGAGGGGAAGGCAAAGAGTCTTCTGCTCCAATTCCCTGCCATGCCTACTGCAGTCCCCACACTCCCACCCTGGTAGGAGTGGAAGATTTGGGGTTTGAACTGCCTTCGCTCAGCAGATGCTTGAGTACAAACACCTTCTCTGGCTGTAGGTGCCTGATCCAGACACTTCAGCTTTTCCACACTTCTGCTTCTGAACTGGTGAAACAATAAACCCCAAATATGCTTTTCCTCTCAGCAAGGAAGAAATCTAACAGAAAGTCACCCTGTCCATCAGGCCTGCTTCCTTCTGCCCTTATTTTCTTCTTTCTCCTCTTGTTTTTTAATGTGGTTTTTTTTCCCCCTCCCACCTCTTCCAGATTTCAGTACTGTTGACATTTTTGGCAAAATCCCTGATTTTGAGGTGGAGGAAAAACATGTAAACGCCCCACACCTTACGAGCTGAAATCAGCCAGCTCAGCAACTGCTGGTGGGTGCCGCACTAGTGCAACCCGACACAGGGCTGCCGGGCCACATCTGGGTAACTCAGGCAGTTTCCTGTGAAAATGGGAACACTGTCAAGTCTGGAGCAAAATGTAAGAATAATAACACTATTTCCCCCAGTGAAAGCTGATCTTGTGGTTCATACAGCAGTTGATCAAACGCACACGGCAAAGCCCAGAGAAGGGAGTGCTCAGGAGTTTGTAAATAGTCTCTAAAGACTGGGTTGAGCAGGAATATTTGTGTTTTTCTTTAAAAAAATTTAATGTTGGAGAAATACTTTACAGACTATTCTTGTTCTCTTGAAGTCCATTTACAACTGATGGTTAAGGCTGTGGCACAAGGCTCTTGCATGGATATGCTGAGACACAGAAGTTGAATATTTACAAGACATCCATGAAGTGTTGCCCTCATTTTCTATTTTCCATATGATCACTTATTTAAGAAGTTCATGCCAGAAAAAAACTGTTCTGTTTCCCCTGCCTCTGGATACTTGCTATCTAACAGTTTTATGTGAACAATACCCCAACGTGTCAGAGCCACACCTGCAGCCTGTGCCTCATGGCTGTGACTCAGTGCCAGCAAATTACTCCAAAAAATAAAAGCAAACAGACATTGCCTCTGACCTGTCAGAACCAGTTCACAGTGCCCCCCCAGCAATCAGCTTAACAGAAAAATTAGGAGCTATTATTGTAAGATTATATATTTACCTTGTTAAAAATATTTGTATGCAAGCCACTTTTGCAGAAAAATTACCCTGAACATGCTTGAATGTAGTAAATGAAAGGGTTTGTTATTTTAATAACTGCTCAGGCTCTGCCATACTGCATTTTGGGAAAGAGGTTCGTTTTTTAAAGGTCTTTATTCTTGCACTATTCTGTGTTTTTGAAATAGGGCTCAGGGAAGCTTGTCCACACCAAACCCTGACCCTAAACTTGGGGAACAGTGACCTAAATGCCCCCTAAGCATTAGCTGAAGGTGAGCACAAATCAGCACATATATATTCAAATTGTTCTGGTGCTGCAATTAGCCCCTTGTGCTCATTCTGCGCCCTGTGGGCTTCCCATCATGCCAATCCAGAGCTGCATTTTCATCACTGCTGTTCCTAGGGG
Organism: Cettia cetti; assembly: GCA_013401135.1. NCBI lineage: Eukaryota > Metazoa > Chordata > Aves > Passeriformes > Sylviidae > Cettia > Cettia cetti. Next base: position 66,530 of record VZUI01047515.1, on the reverse strand, counting down.
CTGGCAGAAATCTGAGCAGTCTCCAGCATGAAATCCTGCCCTACTCCAACCAGTTGTCTGCTTTTCTGGTGCTGGTGGATGTGGAAGTGAAGTTTTTCCTTCCTGTTACATGAAGCAGGACCTGGACACCTGCGGAAGGTCAAGGTGTCCAAGGAGGGGTCTCCAAAAGGCACCTGCCTCCCCTGGACACACAGTGCCCTTCTACAAGCCTGAGAATCTGCAGCTCAGCCTCTCTGCTGCTCTTCTCTATCTGCCCTGGCTTCTGGGACTGGATTTTTTGGGATGTCAAAAGCTAATTCCCCAAACTAGGCTCATGGGAGATACAGCCAGGACTGCCTGCTGCCTTCTTCCACTCCTCCCTTCACTTCCCTTTGCTGCTGGAACTGAATAGGATTTTTACTTTAGCACCCACACCTGCAGCTGCTGAAAAGCCCTACTGGAACCACTCCAGCAGCAAAAGACAGGCAGGTCTAAAAGGATCTTAAATCAGGGAAAGTTAATTTCCTTTCTGGATAGTAAGGAAGCTGCAAAGCTGAACACTGCTCATGTTTTCCAACTGCAGGGAAGAATCAAAGCAGCAATCACAGAAAGTTTTCCTGAACTTAAGAGCTTCTAGACCAGGGTTGAAAATGTACAAAATTGTGCTGGGATCTGAATGAAACGAAAACCATGCCACTAAAAACCAAGCTAACTTCCAAGGACCATTTTTAGCTCCATCCGCCAAAGGAATTAATCTTAAATGCAGGCTGGGACAGGAAAAACAGAAAGAGCTGATGGAACAGCATGTACAGGACCTATTCATGCTACCTGGTCATTTGAAGTTGCTTGAGAACAACAAAACTGACTGGAATAAGAGATTCCAAGCACCAGAATATAGTTCTTTTACAGCAACACAACATCCTGTTATTTGAATAATTCGTGGTTGCACTGGATTCGAAAGCCAGTGTAAGTATTAATGTGCTATAGTTAATAGGAAAGAGTGCCCCCCCAAAATACAGAATAAAATTAACTCCCCAAACCTCTTATCTACCAGTATCTGTGACAGTTATCAAATGAAATTGAAGCGCAAAACCCCCAATTTATTTCTCTTAAAGACATTTCTTATTGAGGAGCTTGCCTCTTGCATATTATAAGCTTCTGCTGTGTGATTAAAAAAAGAAGAGGAAGTTTATAACAGCTTTTTATGTAGTTAAGAGTCAGCCAACTGAGGAAAGAAATCCAGTGATCTATAGATCCTAGGGAAAAAAATGGTTGTTGTGATTAAAACCTGCTTAGCTAAAAAGACGAACAGTGCATCTTCTACTGACACGACAACTTTACCTTTTTTTTTTTTAAATTTTCTAATACGTTCCGGCTGAAGAGCCTGAGTTTCCCTGCTCGTAGAAACCACACAGAGGAACTCATGGCATAATCACAGAACATAAAAGCCAATAATGGGGATTCAATTAGTGGTTTTCAAAGGCAGAGGAATTTTTTCTGCCAAATATCAAATTGTTCCTGCAGATCAGGCACCCGGCGCGTGTCACAACTGCCGATCTAAATTTTTCATGTCCCCACGTTGGGCCAATTTGTGTCATCAGCAAGGTCTGTTCTGTACATGGCAGAGAGCAAAGGCAGGAGGTGGGCTGAGCCTTACCTTCCACGTCGCCGCGTTGCGTCGGAAGTAGGCGAACATTCGCGTGAACCAGTTGTAGATTTCGTTTAGTGTTAGCTGTTTTTCAGGAGATTCCAGGATGGCCTTGTGGAGCAAAGCGATTGCAAGATCAGTTACCAGCACACCAGTACAAAACACGCTCACAGTTTTACTTTGCCAGATACCAAAAAAAAGGGAAGAAAGGAAGAATGTAAAAGAAGAGATTTGGAGCAAAAAATCCAGAGGAGGGTTTTCACAATATGAACTAAGATTAATGGCTGTATTTAACAGTTCAATGGCAAAATTCAAAATGGAATTATCTAATTGTTTTGAGTTTTTATTTCTGTTTCCTTACAGAAATATTAATTTATTAGTCATTCATAAAGCAGAATCAAAGAGAAATGCAAAACATTTCACTAGCTGATTAAAGCTCAGTAATTATTTAGAGCTCAGATTAATTCTAGGGATCAGAGATTACTGTAGCTTGTGATAATTGACTTGCCATCTTTAAACAGGCTCATTTTCACTGTTGTGTGAAATGAATTTCCTAATAATCACATCGTATTGTAATACTTAATCAAAAGCAATTATGTTATATATTGCAGTTCTAAAAACCCTTATAGGAAAGGTTTGAGCATTTGAGCACGCTTACATACCAAAGGTTTGAAAATCTATTTAATCCAGCACATATAGGGAGATATATTTTTTTTCTAATCCAGACATGTGCGTTTGGCTCAGCTTACCTGTCTAATTAAAGATGCGTACGTGAATGGTGGTCTAACTTCCGCGTTCTTATAAAATTCTTGGTTCTGGGCAATATCTGCTAAATAAGAGCAGTTGTTCTGTTATCATCACAGCCCGACACCGCCGGGCCGCGGGCGAGCACGGGGGGGCTGTGCCAGCAGAACCCCTTTATACCTGAAGAGATGGGGACGTTGTATTTGTCCGAGTACCGCCTCCGGATGGGTCCGACGCTGTGCATGCTCGTGGTAGTGATGACTGACGGTCCCTGCGTGACGGGAGTGATGGGCGCAGTCGGGGTGGTGGGAGTATGAGGTAAACTCTGCGGAGACGCCTCGGACGCCGTCTTGGAAAGCGTGACGCTCGATACCAGATTCAGCTGCGGGGGGAAGGACCAGGACTTGGTTACAAACGGCATTTCTGGATGGTTTAAGGGCTGCAGGGGAAACCCTCGACACTGGAGTGTCCCTCGGTTCCGAGCAGACACTGCAGCTTCAGCACAAAGTGCTGCTGTAACATCTCCATTAAGAGTCAGCAAAGGGAAATAAATATAATAATTACATATATACATTTCCAAATAGGCTTAAAAACCAGAACAACATAGCCTGCTGCCTACAGAACAAATAATGAATTTTTATGTAAACCTTAATAGAAGATCTCGCACACGACATGATCATTTTAATATTTTACTTCAAGTTTCATTGTTTCACAGTCTAAACCTCACACGTCTCTGATTTCCATGCTATCATTATGCATGGCTTCTAATCAGTCTTCCTGGATATTTCATTGAAGGCACCAGGCTTAAAATAAAAGGCAAGACTTTCCTAGGGACATGCTAGGGAGAAACGCAATCTCTCTCTTCAGCATTTGGGCTTTTCTTTTTTTTTCCTTTTCTGTTCATCCATTTTAAAAGCAAAGCCCAGAGTAGGTTAACACTGGAATAATTTAATTAATCACAGTGCATGAAATACTGTGAGCATTCAGCCCAGCACAAGAGGCACCACTCTCTTTTTCCCTCCTAGGATTGGTGTTACCTGCACGAAGCCTGGCCCCACTGGTGTGGCAGTGTGCCACAGCAGGCTGTAAAACACACCTGCCTCCAGGATTGGGTATCAAACCCAGCTCCAACCCGACTGTTTTCGATACACAACCCTATTTGTATAACCAGCATCCACATTCCTCCCCAACCCTTTCTTTCTGCCCTACAACGTCCTTTGAAAGATGACGCTCCATCCCAATAGGTCACCGCTGCTGAAGTATTTTAAACAAACAATCTGATCCCTTAACTACAACATCAGAGAAGACGACCGAGAAAAGGACTCTTTGACTACTTCCACATTTCTCTCCCTCAGGCGGTTTCACGAATAATATTGGTGAAATCCTGACCCCACTGAAGTCAGTAGCAAAATTCCTACTGAACTTAACAGGGCTAGAATTTTTAAACTTTTGCTCGTGATTAAAATTCCTTTTTTGCTAGACATTAAACCTTCTGAGATGAAGCCAAGGCACACGATGCAGCTATGCCCCCAAAATCTCATGTTTATCCATAAGGCACTGTATTAATTTTCCTTGTATGAAAGTAACCAGATAAGAAAACTCCTATTAGCATCCCTCATATGAGTTAATAGCCACAAATAATGTTTCTTTTTAAAAATAATAGGATTTATCCCAAACAATGGTAGCGGAACATAAAGAGCTTTAGTATTACAGAGAGGATACCAACACAAAAAGCTCACTGCCCACAGAAAGGGCTCAGCTGAGGGAAGATAAATTGTGGTTGCTTGTCCTTCCTGACAGTGAGAAGGAAGCCCCAGCCACAGACTCCTGGCACAGCCCGGATGCTGCTTCATGGGAAGGAGGTGGTGAGCAGCAGACCTGCAAACACCCACCTTTTCCCTGCAGCTGCTTACAAATAATTCCTTGCCTTCCAGTGGGAAATATTTAACACTTTGTGGCAAATCCAAGGAGTGTGAACCCAGAGTGGGATGGTGAAAGTGTTGAAATGCAGGTACTGATCCCTGCTCCAGCATGAACCACTACCTGCAGTCTGAAAGCTCAAATCCTCCTAGTGCCATGTACTGCAACCATGTGCCACCCAGTCTGCTCATTGACTGGTCTGATTTAAGGACACTGATTAGGGACATACATATAGTAATGTCTCCCTGTTATCCATCTATCCATCTATTACATATGATAAAAGGACCAGTGATGATAATAATAGTGCAACTGACAGGTCTCACCATGAAATTAAATCTACTGTATTTTATCTCAGTTTCTAAATGGACATTTTAACAGTCCAATAACTGCGAGGAAATCTGCATCAATTTTAAGTGCCCTTCTCAGTGCAGGCTCGGCAGCCAGGCCCTCCCGTTGGAAAGATCACTGCTCCTGCTTCATCATTACGGCTCCCAACTACTCCATTTCAAAAGAGCCCCCTTTCCTGTTTCAGCATGTAAAAACTTAACATTTAATCTGTTTCTACTAGGGAACCTTGAGAAAGGATCCACAAAGGTCAGCATTCCCTGCTTAAAGAATCTGAATCGAGTTAAATTTCTTTAGGCTTTTCAGCATAGGTAGCGACGAGGAATAAACACAGAAGAGGACGAGCAAAGGGGGGGGGCTTTAACAGGCTTGACAAATGACACTGTGATTCACACCCACTGCTGGGCTGCCACTAATAAGCTACAGAGGAAGCAGCCAATCTCAGCTAATTACCAGATAAAATTGTATTGTAAGGACTCTAATTAGGAGATGCTTATGGAGGTGATCTAATGATTAAACGCTGCATCCAAGTGACCCCACCATCAATGTGCAGTGGTGCAAGATGTCACCGGAATATTTTGTAGAAACAGTAATTTTATTTCAAGGAGGGGAGGCAGTAATATTTGTAATAATGGCTATGAGGTAAACTAATTAAAAGACAGTTCCTAAAGGAAGACTGTGGCTTTGAGCAGCTGTGGCCGTTCCAAAACAAAGTGCCAAATCTCAACAGAGGAGCTGCAGTCAAGTGGAAAATTTCTGCCTGACCTCTGCTCTCGCTATTAATTTGCAGGAAACCTAATGACACATATACATATTCCCACAAAATTGTTCTAATTGCTAATTTGCCAAAGGAGCCCAGTTTCCAAATTAAACATGACTGCAGTCTGTGAGGAAAGAGAGAACAAAAAGCTGGAACGCAGCGAGTCTGCCGCGTTTCACCTCCGACGAACATTTGCGAGCCTGAACCAACAAGTTAATGAAACACGACCTTGTCCATTGCTAGTGAAGTTTTTCCGTTTTCCGTGTTTTATTTGATGACACTCTCCTCTTCCAGCTGGGTTCCCCAAACCCGAGCCAGGGTGAGGGAGGAGAGGGCTACACTCCCTCCGCAGCCTTTCGCTGCCGCTTCCTTTGTTGCACCGATAGCGCCAGGGCTGAAAAATCGGTTGTGAATTAGAGCAGAATAACAAATTATGAATGGTGTTGGTTTTGTTGCCATCTTGAATTATTAATCTGAATGGTAAACTATTAAATCTTAATATTGGCGTCAATTAGAAGAAACGTGGAAGCGGCCGTGGATGACTGTGCAGGGCAAAGATCAGGGAGGGACTGGGCTGGGAGGGTTTCTTTTCCTGATGGAAACTCTACATGGTTTCTCCCTGTTTGCATTTGCTATTTAAAAACAAGTTACTATGATTAGAAAAGTTGTTCGCATTGGTATTTTGTACACAGGCTATTTCCCACATACTGTAATTTTTGGATGAGTATCACTGCTGGTAGAGGGGAGGAAGCCACAGAATGAGCACTTCAACAAGCAAGAACTCTTGCACTGCAGTAATGCACAACATGGGTACTCACAGAGTACACCCCTGCACCAAGGAGTTAAAATGTTCTCATAATATTTGTCCTGGGAATGAGGAGAGGGAGGATTTCCTCCAGCCTTTAAAAAACAACCAAACCCAAAAATAATAATAAAAAAAGAACCCAACAGAAAACAAACTAAATCCCACAACAGTTTTAAGTCCTAAAATTCTGCAAATTAATTCACTGAACTTAGTTGATTGCTTTGCTCAGTTTTGGTTTTTGAGAATATTTCCTCATACTGTTTTGACCTGGTCATTCATAACTGCCATAATTGTCTCAGCGTTCAATATTCTGCTTAGGACTTTATTATTAACCCTCCCTTTGAAGAAATACGCATGTTTCCCTATTAAAGGTGAAAACGGAGTAATTGGCTTTTTTTTTTTCTTTGGATATAAACGAGGCATAGGTAACCCACGCTATTACCCAGTAAAAAAAAATGATTTCCAGTTAGTGGCTCTCCCACTAGGACTAAGTCTGATTTCTTTTTGTTCGTAAATACTTTACATGACAATAGCAGCTGTATATAAAGTAGCAGTGAAACTCTTTTAAAAAAACGGAAAAATAAAAAATGTTTCCAAGGGTCACAGTAAGGCCATACCCAGTGACTGGGTGCTGCTGCTCTGGGCCCTGCTGCTCTGGGCCCAGGTGGGGCTGAGGACTTATCTGCACGGAGTTCCTGGGACTGAAATACTTTGAAGAAGAAACTCCTTTTCTTGACAGTGAGGGTGAGAGAGAAAGTGAATACTGAGCCTAAAACTTTGTTCATGCCGTGTCTTCCTCTCCCTGTTGCAGCCTGGACACATCAGTGTATTGGATGCAGAGCCTAGCAGGCAGCAATCACTTAGCAGGTGTTGTTATTGGCAGGAATACTAAGGAAACTGAAGCTGAGGAGTGAGACTTAATGAAAACCAGTATATAAAAACAGCTTTTGTTGTGCTTGAGAATCTCTCTTTATTGCTGCATATCGTTATTTTTTCAAACTATAAAGTACAGCTACAGCAGCTAAAATGCTCAGTCATTACCTCAACAGTTAAAAGACCTTTTTTTTTTAATGCTTTGTTATTACAGTTGCTAAAAACAGTATTTCAAAACAATCATAACTGCTATGGTTATGGTAAAAAAAAATACATTAAAGAAAGGATATCTAACAGTGCATCTTATTTAAAGTGCCAGAAGGGCCTTTAAAAGTTTTCTGTCTATTTATAAAAGATGGTTATAGCACCTACTATGAAGAATTACTTGTTGGTTGATGCTTTTTCCTTCTCCTTCCCTTCCTATGAACTTCGACACAAGTTAATCCTCCCTGAAGAAAGCACATTTCCATTTGAAGCTATTATGCTGATGGCTAACACCGATGAAAACAGCATGTCGGGGGGGTACCTTAATAGCAAAACCAGGATGACAGTTCTTGAGAAATCACTGTTCCGGCTTTTGTGTTGTGGTTTTTTTTTTACCTTGAAAAAAAGTTCACCTTACCAAAACACGTCACAGCTCATTCTGTCTCATGGCTTTGTTCTCACTTTACTCCAGCCCCTCAGTCCCACCAACACAACACATGTAGCACGAGCGGGAACAACGCTGCCTGCTCCAAGTGCGGAGTTCTGAGATAGCTCCCGTTTTCTTTTAAACTGCTGCTGCTGAGCATTTTCATTATAAAGCTGAGAGTTTTTGAAGGTGATCCTGAGCACTGCCCCAGTTTCTGGGATGTTCCCTGGGACCCCAGACCCCTTCCAGCCTGTCCAGCAGCTCCTGGGGAGCAGCACCAGACACCGACAGCACCTCCCTGCTCACGCAGTCTGTCAATGATTTGGGCCACCACCACCACGCCACACAGGAATGTGCTTAAATCTCATCGACTTAAGTAGGACTAGAGAGCTTTACTGAGCAGATGTCTCAGTAGGCTGAAATGCAGGGGCCACGCCACCAACCCTGCCACACTTAAAACTACTGCAAGGAGCTAAAGACACCCAAAGGTGGGGATGGGATGGATGGATATGGCTGGATCAGACAAGCAACCCTTCCCAAGAGCTGGGTGAGTTTTGAACTGATGCACAACCATCAAGAACTTGGCTGTGGTCCATCTGGTCCAAACTGGTCCAATACCACCTGCTCAACTACTGTCTGAAGCCCAGAAGGCAAAGATGGCACAAGTGGCCAGCGTGGATTACACATGGCACGTGGTTAACACAGATGCTTATACACCCTATTGCCTGCCAGTAACAAAATAGTTTAAAACAAGCATTAAGATCCTTTAAGCAGAATAAAAACATTTCCTCAGTCATGAAAAGGCTGTAATTTTAAATCCCAACTCACTGCTATGTTTGGATTTGCAGCCGCTTTTTCCTTTAGAATCACCAAAGTACCGTAATATATTAGTTCTAACACACACCTTGCATTAGTTACATTGGCAGAAAAAAAATTAATTACTGGATGTAAAGACTACTTTGCAGTGCAATAATGGTCATCAGATCTTTTTACCAAAGTCCTATCCCACTGAGTTAAAAGGACGAGGGTCTAGCAGAGTCTGTGCAATGCCTGTGTATTTTTTTCACTAGGAAAGCACAATTTATGCAAAACACTATACTTCTACATTTTATAATTAATTTTCAAATGCTTCACCTATACATATTTTAATAATTCCTGGTTTATCAGATGGTATCTATAATAAATTTTTCTATATTTCAATAAATGAAAAGAAGGCAGTTTCAATCCAACAACAGAGTGCCACACAATATAGGCCTGTCAGGCACCAATTTTTACTTCTAACATGTAAGTTAAAGGATAAGGAATTTATAATGCTGCCTGTGAACGAAACCACTTTTCATACACAAATGTGATCTTTTTTTTTCCAAAGGGTAATACAACAGTACATTTACATAAACTAATCCAAACAATCTATGTATTTGACAATGGCAAACCTCACACAGACTGCCTATTGTTGGTTTACATCTTGGAGTTCTTTATGTTGGCTTGTAACACTGCTCTAGCTGTCAAAGGTTTGACTTGGACTCTAAATAAATGGTTATAGAAGTGCTGTGCAGCGATATTGGACTTCTTTGCAAAAGAAAACCTGCTGTGTATGAATTCAAAAGCTATTAATTTTTCAGTCAAAAATATTCATGCCTATTTCTTTTAATAAAGAAACACTGTGCTGAGCAACTGAGAGATAATGTTGACTAGTGGTACAGAATTTTCAATAGAGCAGTTAAAAATAAATTTAGTAGGAGGTCCCCAACAAAGCTATAATTTTCCAGAATGTAAAACATTTTTAATACTAATCAAGACAGCCCTTTTCCCCCTGCGCTCGCTGCTTTTTTCCTCTGCTTTTCCCTGTTTATTAGCTGTTAGCACTAATCTTCATGGCGACACCGCCTGGTATCTCCGTAGCCTACAAGACCCACCAAGAGCTTCCTGCCCTTGGCGGCCCGGCATCGATCACGAGCTGCCTTGCCAAACACCGCTCGCCTTCTGATGATTTCCTCCCTTCAGTTTGTAATCCTTCCTCCTGAGGGGCACTGCTGTTATGAAAGGCCTCAAGGCAGAGTGCTTTGAGACTCCCAGATTATTCCGCTGTTTTAATTTTTAATCCAGTAAGAGCTATAGAAACCAAACCTCCTCCCCATTCTGTTGGGTCTACGCGCTTTGCCAACAATGCGCTGAAGCATTTGCATTTGGGCTGGGATGGCTGTGAGGAACTAGAAGAATGCTATTTTTATAGACACTGCCAGTAGTTTCTACTCTAGAGGGCTGGTGTCCACTGGACCAAACAATTTCAGGCATCTCAACAGCTTAAATGGAAGGGTTTGTACCTACCACTCAAGTCTCTCCAAAAAGGCAAGGAAATTTCCTGTTGACTTTGACATCTGCTCCAGTGTTACTGAATAGCCTGCAATTTTCTATCTAGTAGCCTCCCTATGCACTTCTGCAGCCATTTATTTCCAACTACACGGAAACTGAGAAATCCTTTTCTAGTAAAAATGTGTGCGCGAAGTGTTTAATGATTTTATGTTCTCTATCTCTGTAATGTGTTCTGTTTCAGACATTAATTTTGTCTACCAACTGCATCTTGGCAGGCTACCATATTTGCTGGGTTAATAGTCTGACTCCTTTTTATTTCTATCACCATAAATCACACATATATGGGTGTGTGTTTGCTTTATTTATAGAAAAAAAATCAGTCAAAACAGATAAACCAATACTTTGTCATTATGCTGCATCATTGCATATTGATTAAAATTGCTGGTACTAACTATAGATTGTCAACGCTCAATTAATTTTCACACAATGACTCAAAGCAAAATCAAATAAAGCCAGTGTACCTTTAAATCTTACAAATCTTAAAATCAAGAAGCAAAGCACTCTCTCCATTTCGAATAATCATTGGAAGCTCCCAGGAACATTTTCAGCATTAAGAGGCAGAGAGAAAACAACAGCTGAAGAAGAGTCATTTCAGTCAGGGAAGGAAATGGGGGATTTTCCAGGGTTTGGGGGTAACCAGGAGTTTTCCTGGGCTGAAAAGCCACTCGCTTCCCCTACTCCCCCTTCTTCAAAGAGCAGTCTAGGGTAAAGGAGGTTTTCCTTCTCAGTTTCAACAGTATAAAACCTGATACTGGGTAACCGTGATTATCATCAGAACGTGCAGTTGGAGTCACTTCTACAGTAAATGTCTGTCAGACTGGGAGAAAGCAAAATAAATATACTAAATATAATTTAATTACAACTCCTTCCTAACACTTCCTAAGATTTCATCCAAGTCAGACTGATGCAAAGTGACTTACATGAGGCCAGAAAAAGGCCCAAAGCATCAGCTTTGGAACTAAACTTGACTTTGAAACTCCCTAAAGAGACGGAGATGACAAAACCCGGCTGCACTTCCCATCTCCTCCCTACACCCGGCTCTGAAATGGGCCAGGCTCCACAGCGTGGGCTCCAGTGGGGAACAGAAAAGAGAGGTTTGTTGTGAGGTTTGGTTTTTGCTTTCAGCACAGTTCAGTACTTACAGGCTGAGGGGTGGCTTTTGGTTCAGTTGACTTCACATGCAGGTGTGTCATCATGGCTTGCAGGCGCTCTTTATCTTTTGCAAGCTGGAAGGGGAGAGAAAAAAAAATCCTCTGTTAGTCGTACAAATAAAACCCAGCCTCTGCTTATTCCTAATTAAACAGCTGGCACCGAGGCATGAGACAGAAGAGTTTTATTGCTGAGTAGTTTGGAAATTGTATATGGCCTATTCGTGAGGTAAAGCTAACGCGTGGTGCTGGGTGTCACCATTTCCCAGAGCAAAATGCATTAGCCCTTGAGTGAGAAGAGCTAGACCTGCTGGCACCAAGAGTTTCACTCCAGCCTTGACAGCTAAAAGACAACAGTGAATCATGTTTATTAACCAGCCCCACTCCAGCTCAGGAGGCGCAGCAGAAGGAAAGCAAGGCAGTGGTTCTAGGATGTGTTTTCCTTCTCCCAGAGCACAGAACAAGTGGCATGGATGGGCTGTGGCTTTACATCACCCACAGGCATGGTGGCACACACAGCAAGCACAGCCAGGGGTGGTTAAACCACATGAGGCACCTCCATGGGGTGGAGCTGACTTCAGAAAGTGGCAGAACCCTCAGTGGATTACCCCGGGAAGCCAGGCTGGACACCTGAGCAGGGGCACCCTAAGCATGGGGCAGGACCTGCTGTGGGAGCTGCCAGCACCCCCCTGGCGTAAGCCTGAGGGCAGTGGGGTGGGAAAGGCTGAAAGCAGCAGTGATCACCCCAGAACACTCATCCCTGGGCACCACAATGCCACAGGATTTATGCTGTCATCCCTTCTCATTAGCCACTTCAGGCCCAAGAGTTGGGGTAAAGCCTGTGCTCTCAATGTCTCTGTATTTTATGGTTGAGATTCACACAGCTGGAGTTTTGAGATCACTGGTATGCATCCATAGCCTGGTCAGCTTCCCAATGCACTTCAATGCACTGGAAAGACAGTAAATTTCATTATTTTTGGAAACAAGGATTTTTTTTCAATGTGTGAATTGGAATTTTTTTCCAGATGCTCTTCAAAAAAAAAATTAAAAAGATATTAAGAATACTAATGAAAAAGGGATGTTGTTAACCTGCATGCTGAACATAAAGGTTGTTGCTTCCAACAGGACCTGGATCAGGTTCTTACAAATGCCAGTTTTTGCAGAGGTGAGATTTTGCTTTAGACAAGATTCCTGGTGCCAAGAGGAGAACTGTGCTCACATTCCAGGAAAACTTAAAACAACCTGCCCACCTTATCACCATCATCTGTTTGTAGCAGTAAAGTGGAGCTAAGTGTATATAAAAGGAGGCTTGATCATAAATCCCCACTCATAACCTTATGGCCAAGGTTGTCCTGCTCTTTGCAAAGCACAGGGTTTGAGACTGTGTCATGATGGGATAAAACCTGGTACTGGAGTTTCCAGGACAGGAACTAAATAAAGGAAGAAATGGTTTCACTGCACTTTTCAAATGGATCCTCTTATTTTTGGTCAAAAACCTCAATGGCAAGAGAGAAAACCTGACACCTATGGCAGATCTGCAATCTCACCCTGATCTGAGCTGGACACTTCACGGGAGAGCTGAGGGCAGTGACAGGCTCTTACCACAGCGCTGCAGCAGGAACTTCTCCCTCTGAGAGTCCTCTGAGAACCTCTCCAGAGAAAGGAGAGGGCTCACGCTCAGCTGCTGTGCTTCATACAAAACAAATTAAGCCAAGAAATAGCTGTGCTCTCTGCAAGGCTCTGTTGTGCAATCCCTCATTCCTAGCAGTCTCCGGGCACACGGGCTGCTTGGCGGGGTCATCTGTGCATTAAATTTTGGTCTGCAGGCTACTGCAGAAGAACAACATCTTGTAGCCAAAATAAATAAAAAGGCAGGCACCTGAGAGCTTCCTGCCAGCCCCGGCACGGCGGCAGGAGGGGATGGCACCCGGGCAGCACGGGGCACACCCTGCCGTGCTTCCTGCGGCCCCCCAGGCCAGGGAGAGGGGAGAGGGGCACCTCCCTCCCACCACCAGGGTCCTTGTTTGTAGTGTTTCCACTCCTGGTCTCAGCAATGCTTTTAACACCAAATCTCGTGGATGGAGGTTATTAAAGATCCTCTCGACATTTCAGGCAGACACACGCTAGCATTTTGTCATAGTCTAGGAATTCAAACACTCACCCAGTTAGGCAGGAGTTTAAATTATGAAAAATAGAGGTATCTCGGTTTCAAAGCACTGAAGAGAAGTAAAAAAATCTGAAGAATTTCTTTAAACTGCTTTTCCCTTGGGTCAGGAAGCGGTAGTGATATAAAGCTAGAGAATCACTAGTAGCCCCTTTTGGTCAGTGGGGTCAAACAAAAGAAGCCATGGGGGAGTGCCCAGCCACTGATGGAGCAAATTCTCACTGGTGGCAATCACTGGAGTGTAGATGTTCCAGAAATTGGGATTGATAGTCAACAGGCAGAAAAACACTTTTGATCTACTGATAATGTTGTTGGGCAAGGAGAGTTCTGACACAGAGGTAAGAATCTGCTCTGTACACGGGGCCTGAGGAACACGACTCAGTCCCATCTGAAGCTTCCTTCTTTCCTCCTATATCCATCTGGAAAGCTCTGCATGGTGGCATTTTTCAGACAGCCATCCAATACCCCATGATAAGCCTGATTTTGTGAGACTTCCCTCACCTCTGGATGCACAATGGGAGTGCCTAACTGTGGCTCAACAGAAAATACACCCAGAGCAAGGTACCAGCCTTGCAAGTGAGGACACAAGACACACAGCCTGCCCTGGAGAGGTTAAATGCTAAAACTATACCATTAGGAAAAGCAGGAGAGGGAAGCACAGAAAGCACAGGCCAGAAAGGGCTCCAGACAAAGCAGTGACCAAGGAGCAAGAGGAGAGGCATTAGAAACACAGAAGATGGAGAAACTGTACAGGAGAAAAACCAGACAGAAAATAAAGGCAAGGATCAGGAATGGGAAAATGAAAACCCAGTGAGGGCACTCAACAGGAAAGGGAGAGCACTTCAGCAGCAGGACTTTGGACAGACCAAGGATAAAGGAGAAGGGAAGCCAGTCACAGGCAATGCAAGAGGCAGCCAAAACACAGTCCTCCCATTCCCTGCCTGGCTAGGCTGTGCACTAGAAAGGTGCATTGACACTTTTCAAGAGTGTCAATGGATGCTTCAGGAAAACAAGACCCAAGCAGTGTTTTCACTGCACTGAAAATGGCCAGCTGCCTTTGTTTTCTCCCGTTAGGAGACACTTCTCTAGAGCCATCATAGCCCTCTTGCTATCCTGAAATGTTTTCCCACTCAAAGGCAGTGCTGCAAAATGGATGTCCTTTTCCAGCTAACAACTAGCCAAGGACAAGGGTATGTTCCTGTGTTTGTGTTTTACTCAGCAGCACAATTTTCACTATTTATAATGGCAACAAATGATCATGTCAAGATGGTTTAAACAAAGTGAAATGTGAGAAGATTTCTACCTTGCCTGTGATTTTTGAAGTATGTTTATGACGGAAATGCTAAGACCAAACTTCAAGATTTCTGCTAAGGTGCATTTACAATCAAACACAAAACAGATTGGCCTGTTTCTTTCCAAAATTTCAATTAAAAATTACTTGAGAAAAAGACTACATTTATCTCTAACACTGATAAAACGATCATGAGTAAAATAAATAACAGCATAATCAACAACAAAAAATGGACAGCATTTGGGTCGATCACACTCAAAACTTGTATAGAAGTACAACCCTCAGGTGAAATGAATTTGCTCTAATGGGGCTGGACATGCATTAAATGGTAGGGAATGTACATCTTGCCCTGGTGCTGGACCCTGAAGCTGGTCACTCCCAGCTGCACTGTAAGGCAAAGCTGCTCACCAGTGCTGCAGATCAGAGGTAAAAAGGTTGTGGGTCCCTTTTCTAACTCACAAAACTCAACCTCCAGAGGGCCTGTCAACACTCTGTTGGTAACTGCTCCATGGCCTGAGGATCAGGGCAGTGGTCCTCAGACCACATCACTGAACACCCCACTGCTGGGCATCACACTTTTGTTTTATTATGGTTCTGTGCAGAAACAGGCCACTGCCAGACAAACCAGGGACTGCAGGGCAAATCCTTCTACATAATTAGGGGATTTTTTCTACTATCAGAGGACTGATACAGGATGAAAGGAGAGGAAGAAGAGGGAAGCCACAGCTAAATTTCAGAAGCTGGATCATCCTCCTCCTCCACCTGTCCTTGCTGGCCAACGCAAAGATGGCCTCACTCTGTTATCAACACTCCTGCCTAAATTAGGCCTCCAGTTCTTCCTACCTACTCTGCTCATATGACTGTTAAATCCAGAACTTTCTGGCCCTCACACCACTTTGAAATTATGGTCTTGTCTTGTGGACCTTATGCTGCCTTCCCTTGCAATGACTCTGAGCATTGCCAGCACTAAATGGGTGTGAAGCTGTAACTATAAGTCATTTGGAGCAATTAGCAGAATGCACTGCTGATAAACCTTTCAAAAATATTGGCATGAGTTTAGGGAGAGGTGGGAACCAAGTATCTCTGTCCTGTCCCTAACACAGGGCATCCTCCTGTAGTTGCAGGCAGAGCCTTTCCCAAAGACTGTGGGAGAGAAGGACTAAGGCTTTTCAATCTGACTGTAACTGAAGAGTCCAGATTTACCTTCAGCCTCAATATTACTGCACCTTGGTGAAAGATTATCTCATATCTCAGTTTACCAGGAAGACTGCAGATTTTTATTTTTCTTTTCCTAATTCCCAAGAAACTTGTTAAAATAACAGACCATTTCTCATAACATTTCCTGCAAGACTCTGATATTTTATGACTGGTAGTTTGATTTTTATAAAACTAGTATTAAAATAGTTTATATTGCTTCAGCTAATGGTGAAAGAGTGTCATGACCAGAGTGTTCCTGAAAGTAAAATTTAGGAAATATATATGAAAGAAAAAGGGTAATTTGTAAGATAAGAAGATAAAAAGCATTTTTTTAAAATGCTTATCTTGAAAAGTAACAACAAGAAGTTTAAGTGTGGTTTTGCTGATTTTTCTCTCCAACTATTTGAAGCTATAAATGACTTAACTCAGTAAAATTCCAAATGTAATTATCTTCTGTACTTAGCCCAAGGCTTTCCATATATCTCTACACTGCTGTCTTGCATACAAAATAGGTTTTTCAATAGCTGGTAACTATATAATGTACAACATTGTTTTAATTTCCCCTTCTTTGCTAACCTCTTGCCTACACACAGACACACTGTCACAGCCACCCAGCCAGAGCAGCAAGGTGCAGGGAGACAGAAAGGACTCA
>VZUI01047515.1:0-45000 GCA_013401135.1 Cettia cetti | reverse complement strand
AAAATTAACAAATCATCATAACTGTCTAATACATCCTGGGCTGGCTGCGGAAAAACAAGATCATTTTGGATTTATATCTCTAAGTATGGGATTTCCTGGACAGCTAATATCCACAAACAATCAAACACAGAGGACCATGAGAAAGAAGCAGCGTTATTTCAAATTTGAGCTGAGAGTCGTGATTTTTAAAGGGCTGAAACAGGAACTGGAGCTGAAATCTGAAGCAAGTAAATTCCTTTACTAGGCACTGATGGACACTGTTGTGTTTCTCTTGGCCTTGGCGAAGGCTTTTAGGTCACTGGGTTTGGGATATTACAACAGGCGAGAGTCTTCGAACCACAGAAACTTCAAAAATGACAAATAACTTGAATGTCTCCCCCATGCTCAAAAAAAGAAAAAGCCCTAATGATAATTCTCTAAAAAGAGTCGAACCTTTTTATGAGACCTGTTGCCAATATTAGTGTCACCAAATGATCTCATCTTTCATTCTGGCTAAATTCCAACACACAATTTCATTAACCCAGGTACTGCAGGTGATAAAACTCATTTTTCCCTAAAGAGACAGCTAAAAAGTACCAGTTATACATTTATGAAGTACCAGCAATCAAAATTATGGATTTTCTAAAAGGTTTTTAACTACTTTTATTGAAAGGAAAATCGCTGTCTCAGACTTTTGTGACACTATTGCTAATAATAAATTTTACCATTTAGACATCGCAGTAATATGGTAGACAGTGTCAATAAAAGTATGAAACAAAGATGATCCCTGTCTCTTAAGGAATGCTTTCTGATTACACACCGGAAATTATAATGGGAAACATAAACTAAGTGCACCTTTAAGAGAGGAAAAAAGGGGATAATGCAGGGCAATGGGCCTCGCTACATATATCCCATCAGTAGAAGTATTCCATATATTTATGTGTGTGTGTGTAAAGCATGTATGAAAATAAAATAGAAATAAAGTTAAAACAATAAAGCAAATAAAAATATTAGAATAAACAATGACCTAATGACAATCGGTTAATGATAATTAAAGAATAAATCCATGATAAAATACATAACAATACAGAATAAAAAAATAAAATAATAGGAAAAATAACAATGTAATAAAAATAGGAAAAAATAACAATTCAACGAACCAAATAAAGACTAAAACTTAAAATAATTAAACAAATCAATTTAAAAAAATTAAATTGGAATTCATGGGGTTGTTTGGAGCTGGCCTGCTGCTCGCCTGCTCGGGAGGGGCGGGAGCGGGGCTGTGTCGGGGATGCCGCTGCTCCCGGGGATGCTCCCGGTGCCTCTCCCGCTCCCAGCAGCATTCCCGGGAGCACTAGAGGGCACTGTGGGATTTGGGCCACCCCGGCCTCCGCCGCCGCGGGGGTGCCGAGCCCCCTTGCCCGGCACGGGGTGGATCGGGAGGCTGTGGAAGCTCCGGGAAGCGGCACCGGAGCGGCCCCGTCCCCAACGCCTGCCGGGCTCGGCCCCGGCGGCTGCCGGCGGGCGCGGCCGGGTCCCCCCCGCACGGGACGGGGCCGCATCCCCGCAGCTTCCCCCTTCCCCGGGGGGGTCCCGCCGGCCCCACAGAAACCTAAAACACCCACCCACAGCCCAGCCTTCCCCCTGCCCCCGCTGCCTGCTCGATCAAAAAACTCCGCGCCGTGCGGATGATTTCAGTGCGGAACGCTCTGCCATGCAAACGAGCGCAATTAATGCCTTTGAAACAATTTATGATTTCCGGCCTACTTCAACATGTATTAGCATATACCTGGTTTCTTTAATATACACTTTGTTTTTCCAAAACCACAAACATAGTTGCTGGAATTTCATGTGGAAGTGCTTAAGGGGTTGAAAGTTAACACCTTTGTGAGCCGAGCAGTCTCACAGTTGCTGCTAAACAAAAGCCTCTTTGTAGAAGCTTTCTCGAAATGTTTTCTTAACATGTTCCAAGTAGTTTTAGGCAGGCAACTAAAGTAAACAAGATGTTACCATGATAAAAACACTTGTGAAAACATTACAGAGTGCACTTAGTAGTTTCTTTCACATAAACTCCCCTTCGTTTCATCAAAGTTAAATGCACATGAAGCAGATTACCAGCATCACTGTAACACAGGACTGCCACATCTCTCCGAAGGTCTGTGTCCTTTCTTTTAAAGAATATATTTGATTTAAAAATGGTACAGCCAGGATTAAGCACGTCTAACCCATAACCACATCACAGGGGGGGAAAAAAAAAAGAGGGGGGGCGGAGCCGGGGAGGAATAATAAAACCCTATTCAGTCTTCCTAATTTTTTGCCCTGGATACCTGGCTACCCTGCTGAATAAACCACTCTCCTTCCAGCCGGGATTTCCTGAACAACTTTGCTGTATAAGGGGTATATATTTCTACCTTCAACGGCCTTTAAGCACATGCAAATGAAATCAAGGATATTGTCAATTTTGCAGGAAAGTCGCTCTGTGCTACTAATTGCTCCTTTCGCTGCTGCCTGCGAGGCGGGCCCTGGTTAACAGGCCAGACACGTGTGCACCCTCCAGCCCTCACCTTGCTCCCTGCAGCTTGGCAGAGGCCACAGGGTCACCGCCCTGAGACTGGACTTGTTTTTGTTTTTAGGCTCAGGGAGTATTCTGGAGCATGCAGGGTGCTGCTGTTTCATTAGGCAGAGCAGCAGCCCCTGCTGCTATCAGTTAGCTCTAACTGATAGCGCATCACATGATAACCAGTGGCTGATGGATTCAAAAAAGAAACACAACACAACAATGCTAAAACTGCAACTTATTTCAAAAAGAAATAGGGAAATAAATGCTACAATAGCCCCTGTATCTGCTGGTTCTGATAAGCATCCTCCTGTTGGCTGTGAGTGAAAGACAACTAGGATCGTTATTTGTACAGTATTTATCTTTGAAATCAAGGGCCCTGTGGTGTACCTCACCTTGGGAACAAACACTACAGAATGATCACAGAAGAGTGTCAAATCTCTGGTTTTGATTTACCAACAGTTATGATATTTCTTCCTCAGGAGGAAAAGAAATGAACCATGTTTCAGACCTGCGAGTCCTTTTTTCTCCCTTAACTGAAGAATCATTTTATTGGCATACAGGGCTTTCATTCCACATACAACTTCTCTTTGCCTTTTCACAAGGTAAGTGAAATTAAGCAACACTTGACACACAGGCTGTATTTCACTTGGTAAACAAGAGCTTTTCTCTTGCGGGGACCATCGAAAGAGTGTCAGATTATACAGATATCAGAAAGAAACTTCAATCATCTACCTGTTATCTTTTCATTGAGTAATGAATTCTGATAAATGGCAACATAATTTAGGGATGGATGCTCCACAGGAGTCATGGAAGGCTATGGTATTTTATGAAGCAACACTCATTTCTTAACATTGTCAATACACTGCTCAGGGTCATCCATTCCTGCATTTGTTCTGGGGTAAATATCAGAACAGTAATACTTTGGACACTGCAGCATTTGGATTATGAGAAAATTTACATGAGCTGATCAATTTAGGGAACTCACACAAAATATTTCTGTTGAAAGGTTTGAATGGAGGCCGGAACTAGACTGATAGTGAAAAAACTAGAACTGAAGGAGCCGCTTCAAGTCCAGCCTGGACTGGTGACAGTTTTTCATTCCTAACTACTGACTGCTGCATGTTATCTCCTCCAGGTGATCTGGTGGACTGGGTCTATGTACTGAAACATCTCCAAAGTACCATATAAAAACCAGCCCTGCCTCTATCCATGCTTGTGATTAAGGGCTGTGTTTTCTACGCATGGCCACCTCAAGCAGACTACTCAAGATTCCTATGGAATCTTCCTGAAAGCAGCTGCTCTCACCTGGAACATGGGACTAGCACAGGAAGCAAAGGTGGCACAATGTGCCCATATGCGATCAGACGTTATTTTGCTATCTAAGGCTACCACAGCACCTTTCCCTTGCACTTACTGCAGTAAAGATGAGAATTGTTTTAAAGGTCTAAATGCTATAGTGTGGCATATGAATATGAATGAGCTGGCAAGTATGGCGAGATTAGCATTTATTTCACTTAAGTGAACAACAGGATGAATTACAAGGAATGAGGCCACCCTTCATGGAAATTTATGACTAGCACCTTCTTATTTTGTAATCCTCTTGTAATGAGAACCTTCTCATTACTGTACCATTCCTCATTTGTAACATATGTTTGTAGTAGGGATGAGCGCTGCTCATACGAACTCAGGAGAGTTTTGCCAGTGGAACCACAAATGGTTCACTCTGTTCTGAGAGCAAAACCTTATCTGTATCATCTAACATCACCCAACAAACATCCCCTGCTCGCTTTTGCCCTTCCCTCACTCACATAAAAGTCGAGGAAACCACCCCAGAAACAGCAGGTACAGCTGAACCTTTTGGGACTAAGACTACTTATTCATCCCAAATAACCTCATGGATTTATACGGACTTACTTCATGAGACAACTGCTCTAAATGGGAAAAGAATTTGTCCCTTTGTGCATTTAAATCACAAACATTGCTTGGGTGGCTGGTCTTCACTGATCTTACAACTGACCAGCCACAGAACCTGAGCAAAGACCAGGGACAAACCTCCAGTAACCTGGATGCACCCACAGCATGTGTGTACCTGGTGTCCTACCCAGACAAAGAACTCTTTTGTGATGGGAACAGGGGTGAGGTTGATGGTTTGGTTGTGGAGCAGCCATGTGTAAGCTATTAGGGCTCTGAGGTCCTTCCCTGCATTGGGATGCATGCACTACCACACACTAGTCCATAATGCACTGTTTATGCAACACATAAAACTGTATTCTTTGGCAGCAAGGAAAAGGTCTGCAGCAAACTGCAGGGGCCCAATTAATATAATTATAGTTTATTTTTAGTAGTGTAGACTTTGTTCATTAGTTACTTATTTGACATAAATTAAATTTCACGTGATGTTCTGCAATTCTCTGTTCAATTATGGAGTTAATTTAAGACTAGATTTCTAAATTAAAGTGAAATCAAGGTTAAAACAAGGTTTTATTATTTACACGATCAATACTGCAACTTAAAAATTATTTAAATAAAAAAAAAACAACCCAAAACTGCGGAACTGCAAACGCTGTTTTATAGCAATACACTGAGCAAGACCATAACTTCCCCATGGGGCTAATTTACTATCCCCTGTTAAAACGTTCTTGAGCCTGATCCAAAAGCCACTGAAGTGAAAGGGAGCTCTCTGTTGACTTCAATGGGCTTTGCATCAGGCCCAGGGTGAGTGACAGCACACAAAATTTCAGGGCATGCTTTCTGGACAATGCAAGTGCCAAAAACCCCATCCTTACTTTAAGAACGACTGGAAGTCTTCACATACTGCTTCACAGCCCGGCCATTTGCATACGCCGTGTCCGTACAGCGGGTGGCTGTGTGAGTGCTCCTCGTGGGATAAACTGGAGGGGGGAAAGAGAAGAGAGAAATGTTGTTAAACTGAAGGCACTGTAACAATTCATCCTCACAAAGACTCCTGAAGAAACACCAGATCTGGAAGCATCCCCAACATCTCATGGTACCCGCCTGACTCTTGCCCATGGTTTTTCAAAACAGAATTAAATACCATTTGCAGTGTGAAATATGTGTCATTCTTACTTAGCTATCCTCCTACATTTCATTCATTAATTAAGAGGTTTGTAAAGAATTTAAATTAACATGGACGGGGGAGAAATCATTTGACAGACCTGCTTAATATCCTGCTTGATATTTTGCTAAAAAATTTATGAACATTGCATATTTACAATTCAACTTTGTCGAGAAGTCATCTTCATACAGCAGTGTCCCATTACACCATAACACAGCTGGACCTGAGGTTTTCCTCAAGGCTACAGAAAGGAAAAGCATCAAATGTGCAGCCTTGGCTTTCCCACCATGTTATTTATTTACTGGGTTGGTTTTTTTCAGGTTTTTGTTTTGTTTTTTCTTTTTCTCACGGGATGTTTCATTGCACAAATACAGCCCCCTTATATCCCAAGAAAGAAGATTTGAGATTTATTTTCAAACGTAAAATTCACCATAAAGAAAAGGGGACATGCAATCAAAGGATTCCTCAGTACGAGGGGTTAGTGGGGGCTATTAACCTTTCCTAAGATTGGGCAGGAACGTCACAGAGCCTCCTAACTATTGAACCCAGGGTTAAAGCAAAAAATTCATGTGAGCACTAAGGGGTTAATCCTTCAGCGGGATTCCAATCAATACGTAATGATTTGGCTGCACTGATCCAAGTCATGAGACGCTTTGATCCAGGCCATGTGGTGCTCAGGGAAATGTATCTGTTGCACTCACTGATGAACCATATTCTAAAATATCTTCTTCATTCCACTTCTGCATGTAAACTTTGTAAGGAAAGGAATTACTTTTTGCAACAATCTCGACCACCATAGATTACTCGAAAAGCAAAACGTCAAAATAATATTGAAATCTCTATTTTATGCTCACACATGTATGTCTTTTTCATGGCAAATCTTTTTGCTGCAGTATGTCTGTGCTGTATTATGGACTTCAAACATACACAAAGGATATGAACACATACCAGCATCTAGGTGTGGCTTTTATGACTTACTTCATCCTGGATTACAGGTAACATTATGGATAAATTCCTACTTTTGTCATTTTACTTTTATACACACACACATACAGTGGAAACGCTGTTTATTCTTCTTCTGTAATATTATCTGTCTGTGCACTCTGACAAAACTGTGTTCCTGCATTATTTCAGATGCACTGGGTAGCCAGAGCACTGTAAATACACTCCTGAGATGTCATCCCAAATGCAAACTAGTTGGAAGAGAAATTCCTGCCCAGATTCTGCCACTTTTGACTTTAGGCCAATGAGAATCTGAAGATTACTGAAGGTGTTTTCCAAAATCATTTTACATTAAAAAAGAAATTTTAGAAGTATTGACTGGAAAAGGTATTATGAGTTTTACATGAACCTAATTAATTACTTCATTAATATATTATTTTTGGCTGTTTACAAATAGTCCTTCAAGCATAAATATATGTATAAGTAATTTCCTTAAAAAAGCAGTAGGTGAAGAGCCTTACAGAGGCTTTCTCCATATATGAATACTAGCCTGGTTTAACTAAATCAGTCTTTTAAAAAATGTTCAAGTGAGGAGAATCTCTGTAAAGTTTTTAAAAGAACTAAGGAACTGATGGATTCTTTGCAAGGAAACTAAATAAATGTTACACCACACATTTCCTCAGCTGAGGAAGAGAGAGAATGGCTGAAGAACACCATCCACCCAAGCCAAACAGGCATATGTTCAAACATCCTCTATAGACATCAGAAAATCCAGAAAATAATGGGGTTTATCATCTGTTCTGTACCTGGCTACAGCAAAGGGTGAGAAAGGAGGCTTTCATGTTAACACTCCAATAAAAGTCCACAAAGACTACGTACAAGAGTTATGATTTCAGTGTGTTTGGAAGACCAAGAAAAAAAAAAAAAAAGTAGGGAAAAAAAAAAAGAGGCAAAAAAGCAGTGTATGAATCTGCCCAGCGCATGTTACCCACACACTGGGACTTGTGATGGCCAAGTAAGGAGTCAGTCCCCCGTGGGGTTTAAGCACTGTAAATCTCATTATAATATCAACAGGAGTCACATGGCTTAAACCCCCAGCAGGGATTTTTAAAGTTTCTCTGTGAGAGCCTAAAGGCCATGGCCAAGTCAACGGAAAGAGCCCTACCGAGATTTGTATTTATTTTTTAAATCCAAGCACAAATCTCTTTTCTTTCCAGGGAACTTGCACAAGACAAGACAAACTATGTAGGACATGACACCCTGGTATTGTGTCCAAAGAAAATGACGGAATGACCAAGACAATATCAAACTCTAAAAGATGCTCAGGATGTCAAAGGCTCGTGCTGTCAATAACCATAAAAGCTCGTGCTGACTGTAAATGGGAACTTAAAAGGTCACTTTGCTTACACGATGCTACGCGTACCACGCTTAAAACCTACGCAGAGCTTCCACTGCCATTCAACCAAGCAGAGGAACTACTTCAACTTACCAAAAATAAGACATTTCAAAGAGAAAAAAACCCTCAGTCCTGAAAGACAAACGCTGGCCCCCTCTGCAGGCACTGTGCCATTCCGAAGGCAGTGACTCCCATCCTGCTCAGAGGGGTTTCAGCAGTGCCTTTCTGTGACCTTTATGTGTCAGTATCAGATTACTGCTATTTTATCCATCCCACTTTTGAAGATATTATAGCTTGCCACTTGTCCCCCGATAGAGCCTGAAGAAGCACCTCAAAACAAAACAAAGAGCGGGTTTATACAGAGGCGGATGTAACGCACAAAGGATACAGCCAGTGGAAATGAATGGAGAACTCTGTTGAACTGATCTAAGTACTCACTTTGTTTGAGCAAATAGAGGTGGAAAAAGAAGATTTTAATCCAGCACACAAATAAACAGTTTTGTGGGCACAATGCAAATCTATAATCTGAAATTGTTCACAGGTATTTTGCCTGCATGCAAGCACCGCTTCTGTAATCTGGATGCATCCTTGGTCTCGCTGCCGGAGACAGACTTTTAGAAGATCTGAGCATTGGCAAGCAGAAGCAAGTTTTAGGTCTGTTTGATTTCTAATGACACATTAGAGTAGGTGTTTGTTTCTGTCACCCTCTCCTTCCCAGGAATGCATATTCATGGTCGGGTACTGGTGATGCAACACCAGTTAGTGGAAATGATTTTATAATAAGACATAATTTTCAAAGCAGTGAAGGAATAAATGATGTAAATTCAAGACAACCTGGGGGTTTTTCCTCTTCATAAGGTACTTGCATAAAAAATAGTTAATACAATAGAATTACTTCCAAATAATGAAATAGTGATGCATTATTACATCAAACTATAGCAAAGTCACTCTGGCAAGTGAAATGTCTTGCGTAAATCACTTATTCATGACATACAAGAGAGTAACAAAAATCCATGTGCGAGGCTGAACACTGTCTAAGTGTCCACTGCAGTATTTTCTGCTGCCTCCAGCTCGTTTCCAGTACAGAGGGGAGGGGAGAAGGGACAGGCACTTTCACAACTCTTCTGGGCTTGCTGGATAGAGGAGAGGAAATTTTACCTCCTCCTTCTTCCCCCTACATTGCCTCATAACCACAAGGATCTCCAGAGGGTCTGGTAGCAATTTTACTTCCCATTCCTACAGGAATGGCTGTTGAAGCTGCTATTTGCACAGCCACTCACTTTTTGGAATACACCTGCTGTGCTACATCATCCTGGAAGAACCACACTCAGGACACAAGAGCACAGCAGACAGAGATGTCAAAGACAACCAAGTGCTGATGGAGAGTGAAAATGACACCCCAAAGCGAGATGGGAGCATGCTGGGTATTGGGGAAAGTAGTGACCAAAGCCCTGGCAAAGCTCCCTGTGTTCTTTAAAAGGTTTAATTCAACCCCCAGTTATTAACCATGTGGAACTAGGTACTGTGCTTGTACACACTGGCTAAAAATCACGGGTAGATATAAAATCCAGATAAGCAGAAGCCTCAATGTCTGTGTTTCTGCCACACAGTGGACCATATTTTAAATATTCATGATGCTGACATACTTCATAATTCCACTCTCTCTCTTCCACATCTGCTTGGGCCGATGATCTTTGCCAAAACACTGGGGGAAGTCAGTGATGTAGAGAAGCATCCTTGACTTTCTATTACAGTTATGAAGCATCTGCTCACGTTCTAACAGAGCTCAGAACATGCCTGAGCCACCTGCACACTAAAAAATCAATACCACATCTCCTGCCTTCCTTCTGCACGGAGCTGGAGCACAGCACCCTCAGAAAGTGCCGAACTGCCTTTTTAATTTTCTTTTATTCCATAGGGTCAGTGGGAAGTGACCTCATCTTTGCCAGCTGCCATGAAACTGATATCCATGTATAGCCCAGGCAGGAGTGTGGGGCTCTCTCACACCACATTCTCCCTCTCTCTGATTTAAATGGCACGGCCACTGAGGCAAAATGCCACAATTTCAGTTCTGTACAGGAGAAGGAGACACACAGCTGGGAACCAACATGGCTCTCCCAGAGCTGTGACTGCCTGGTGAGCTCTAAAGCTCATCAGATGGCACCAA
The DNA here is from genome assembly GCA_013401135.1 of Cettia cetti. Taxonomy (NCBI): domain Eukaryota; kingdom Metazoa; phylum Chordata; class Aves; order Passeriformes; family Sylviidae; genus Cettia; species Cettia cetti. Next base: position 34,880 of record VZUI01047515.1, on the reverse strand, counting down.
AAGAACAGGGTTGCTGAAAAAGTCACAATTTTCTGAGTCAGAAACACTCACCGTATTTGATTTTAAAATGAAACAGAAGTAGTAGTTTGTTAAATCCTTGTAGTAACTGTACTCAAGTGCAAGTTCCTGCCTTCATGACAAAATCAACCAAACAAAGTTCCATTGGTGCAAATCCCTTCAAATTCTTAGTAAGGTGGCACAGCACCTCTCTCCTCTCTAAACTGTGAATTAAAGAAAAAACCCAGCCAATAACTACAAAAAAAGAGAAAAAACTTTTACTCATGCTCCTGTCCAAGCGTCAGGAACCGCCCAGGAAGCAGGTATGTGATCTGAACAGGGGGCTGTCCAGCCAGGGTGATGCCTCTCCATCACTGGATAAAGCTTAAAAGAGGGTCATGGGCCTGCAGGAGAGGTGGCATTTGGTGTGTGTGAGTGGTCAGTGACAGCTCTTTCTACAACTGGCTTGCAAATTTTTGGATGCTTTTTAGAGGAGCACTTCTCTTCCTCACTGCTTTAGTCCACGTCCAAACCTAGGCCTAGAAGCAGCTCATGTTTTACATCAAGCCCTATTGGAAGTAACAAGAGGTTATATTACATTTTAAATGACTACACCAATTTCAGACAAATCAAGTTAAAACTGCAGCCCACAGGCTGAAATCTCTCTTCTGATCAGTGTGCACTAAGTTGTGTACTCCTGTAGCATAAGAAGGGAAATAGCAATGCTGTTGTAACACGAGGCCACCTGTGCACCCCAAATCACTGCCCCCCCATTTATGCCTCTTGTGGCACTATTCCTTAATTCCTGTTCTGCAAGGAGAACACTGGAGAATTGCAGCAGGACTAAGACAAAATCTAAGACATTTCCCTTCCCTTCTACCCCTACCCTCACTGCAAAAAGCAGAACCAGCCTGGATAATTATAAGCATCATCTTCTGGTTTTGATCTACCCACTGATGGTTTGGATTATTAATCAACGTTATGACCCTCCAGCACTCTAACACGTCCTCCTTTCAGTGGCAGCCCCTCTTCCAGCCCTGCAGGAAAACTGCCACAGGGCCTGGAGAGCCACTGCCCTACATCCCTTCCTTGGAGGAATTAAATGTATTTCTAGAGCATTTAAAAGAAATGCCCATCGCAAAAAATCCATCACTTATCTTCGGTGCAAATTCCATTCCTGCATTTGAATTAACGAGTTTCTCTATGATTTAAAACTCTTATTTTTTTATTTCAACCTTGTGCCTAGGTACTGTAGTGAAAAGTACATCAAATATACCCAGACACACACGATTTGAAACGCTGGATTTTAAATTCCAGCACTGCTAACTAATGAGAACAATTTTTTCCTTCTTCTTCTTTGTAGCATCACTTCATGTACTTACATACCATAATCATATCCTCCTAGAGCCTCTATTTTTCCAGGGTGTAGATCTTTAATTCCCTTTAATCTGTCTTCATAGCCTATCCCCTCCAACTCCTTTATCATCCTAGCTGCTCTCCTCTATATTTGCTCCAGCTTCTCTTTATCCTTTCTGCAAGAGAGTGGCCAATTGTACATCACACTCAATGTGGTTTAACTGGTTCTGCATAAAGTAGAACAGGGAAAAAAAAAGGACTCGGATGCAACATGCATGTTTATGCCTCCCATGACAGCATTTACCTTTTTGACTAAGACATGGCACAGAGTGTCCCACCTTAATTTCTCAACCCCGATTATGCCTCAGCCATTTCCCACACAAGCGATGCTGAGCAGCTGACGTGTCATGTCAAACCCGCAGTTTGGAATTTTGATTTCCTAGCTGGGCTACTTTCTACTTATCCCTGCTAAATCTCATTTTATTCCTCTCTGAACAGTCTCCTAATTTATTCAGATTAAAACGGATTGATTCAGTATCTTAGTTTAATTAGGAAAAAAATGTGATCCAACCATTTTCTTGGGTTTTTGGGGCTCGGGGGATGTTCTGCGACTTTTTTTTTTCCAGGTTTTTTTTATTTTTTTTAACACTGACTTCCAGCACAGCAATCCCATCCCTCTTACACACCCAATTCGCATGGCAGAAGGAGGTGGCAATGGCAAAGCTTTGGCCCCAATTCAGCAAACCTTTTAAGAACACACACAAGTATAAAAACACAGGATTAGGCCCTGGACTTCACCAAGACCGAGGTGTAAAATTACCAATGAACACACATACTTTGTAAAAAGATCCTGTTTGCCAACCTTATTTTACTGTAATTTATATTCTGTTGTAACATTTAAATTTATAGTAAAAGAAAACACTGAGAAACAAAATCTATTTTAGTTCAACAAAATTCTTTTCTGTTAGATTTAGAGTTGAGGCAAGTCTTCCACTCTTATATAAACCCGCGATACGTCAACAAATATGATTAAACAGGGATTATTCACATCAGTATTTTTCACCCCTGTCCCACAGGCACAACAAAACCTGCACAGAAGGTGACTGTCACATCACACACAGCCTGGCAGCTCACTGAGGGGGATTTCGCCCACCCCACACCCCTGCAGCAGCAGCAAAGTGCCCCTGGGGAAATGTTTATAAAAATATAATTAAGATAAATAATGACTCCAAGGAAGAACTACAGCTAGGGCAGTGCATTCTCTCTGCTGCACGCTTTCCCCTTGGAAGAATGCTGTTTAAAAAAGCACTAAAATTGAGAGGACACAAGCCTGCTTCCCCAGGGAAGCGTGCTGAATCATACAGGTAGTGTAAATATCATATGCTGCTGCAGGTGCTAGGCGGTCTATTTGTTTGTGTTTACTAAAAGGCGTAACAAATAGTCCCACTAAAACAGAACAACACTTGGCATTGGACTGATAGGTACCAGAGCAGCCACAAACCAAATTCATGCATTTAGATCTGAACTGCTGGGCAACACTAGTTTCACCCTGCTTTTTGGGAGGGCCTCTTTGCCATGATTTGCTCCTCTCAGAGCACAAAGAGGCTCAGCATCCTTCCTGAGCACCCCACACCCAGGGAAAACTTTGCAACAGTGGGAAAGAAAGCCAAAAAAACACAAGAAGTACAGAACAGACTTGCATGACATACATGGCCAGCTAACATCGTTTACTGCTTTGCAACTTCTGAGTTAATTCACAGTATAAACAACAAGGAAAATGTTTCTTCCGAGCAAGACTTCCTGTAAACTGTTCATTAGAGCGCGCAGGGCGCAGGGCTGTGCACCTGCTGATTAACCATGCGCTCCAAGAATAAACACAAACCCCAGCCAGCCAGATTGTTCTGGAATTTGCTCTGAGCTGATTTTTCTTCCCCCACGTTACAAATTGGATTCTACAATAAAACAAACTGCAGAACATAGGTTGCCGAGAGTTAAAATCTACTTTTTACACTACATTGACCACAGCACCCACAGGCACAGCTACAATGTCTTTCTATGAATGGGACAGATTGCCATATGGATGCAGACACTGAACAAGCTGTACAACTCCTGGCGACAAGTGCCTAGGGGACTGTCCTATATTAGCACCACCTGTGCTGTGGAAATTGTGCTCTGTGTATGAAATGGTATTTAAGGGCCCATCGCGATGTTATTTTTGAGTATACACAAAAAGGAAAATTACAGTTAAAAAGAATTTGCTGGCTAGCGGATCTGTTGCTCAGTTCCCGAGGTCGTTTCCCAAAGGAATAGCTCTCCTCTTTATTCATGAAGCCTAAAATGACAAGCTGCAACACATATTAGCAGTTTCCCTGCCTGGGCTTATACCATTCTTTTAATGACAAGAATCTACTTTATAATACACATATGTTTTCCTGATCACACAGAAAAAATTACAGGCCTCCTACCTTACCACCACCAGCTATACAGAAAAACACCCCATGGCATTTCACAAATGTTGCTCCAGCACCAAGCAATGCAATATGAATTTTCCTTGGGCTCCTTCCCCCAGTTCTCACTGTGTAGCAGGTAGAGCCACAAATCCCAATTACCAAATTTAAATGTGCATCTCACCACTTTGAAAATACAACCGTGTCTGCCTGACAAAAATAGAGCTCCAGATTAGCACAAGATGTCGAGGGAGCGAGGAGAAGGGAAAAGTAGGGAAGAGAGGTTTGAGCAGTACCTAGCTGCTCTACAAAAAGAAATCTGCCCCTCTCCAAACTGCAAGAAAAAAAAAAAGATGCCAAGAAAAAGTAAAGTAAAACAAATTGAATTAAAGAAAAACAGTTGTAAAATGAACATTACAACCTGGGAAAAATGATGTCATTTTATTGAGAAATTCTTTTTTTTTTTGCATTAAACCACAGTGAAACGGATAAAGTTTATACAGCTTAATGGTGGAGTTTTACTTTAAATGCTGCCCAATATCTTAGCAGTACGATATAACATGATATAACAGCTGTCATACTAACTGCTCCATTTTTATTGAACAGCACAGAAAATAGTCACACAAAAGTCACTTAAGTCCTCTACTTCTACAGCACTTTCAAGGGTTTTTCTGCTCTCAGATTGTGCTATATACGTTAAAAAACTAACACAGCTCTTTATCACCTCCCTGCTCTGCTCTTCAAGACAATCAGACCTGAGCAAATTCTGTGGAAGGACAACTTGCACATAGGAGGAAATAAAAAGAAACAGAAATCCGCAGCGCAGTAAACGAAAACCAGGTCCCTTTTTAAGAGTACTACATAAACACCTCTAATAAAAGAGGAGGACAAATTTTCATTGGACTTTAAGTATTTAGACAGGAATGTTTTAGTAAAAGTTTAACTGCAAAGTGCATGCAATTAACAGAAAGCCATCAGCTATTTCTCTGGTATGTAAAAATAGCATTAAGCTGTATTAAATGCACGTGTAAGTATCTCAGTTGCAAGAAAAGGGAGGAGATATGCAAAGCACTCAGATATCAAACAATGATCTGTTGGCCAGATGGAGGAATAAAACAATACATATGCTAAAATTTGGAAAAGTTCTGTTAGGCGTCTGCCAAGGCTCACCCAATCTATTTTAAGTGCTTTTTGATACATTAGCTTAGTGTTTGGAGTTGTACAACTGATGGTTATTACACAGGACCAGAGAGCAGCGAAGCGCTGGCATGCAGGAGCTCCCTGACGCCGGGGCAGCTTCCCAAGCATCAAACCCAGCACCCTCCTCCAGCCAGGGGCCACATCAAACAGTTACAGGCTGCTTAACTTTGCATCTTTCACAGGGAAAAAACAAGTCCAATAAGCTGCTTTTAGTTTAGTGAAGGAGTTCCCTGAGAAGCGTGATGAAGGAGCTCCTGGGCAGACTGAGGAGCAAGTGGAATTGTACAACTGATTTAGCACCCTGGCAGACGGTGGGTGCGGGCGACGCACAGGAGGCTCCACACCCGCATCTGAAAAGCACGAACAATAAAAAAGTGCCTGATAAGGCTTAAAACTGAAGATTAACAGCCCCAGGTCTGAGTCACAGCCGGTGTTTTTTCAAAGCTGATTACAGAAGAGTGACTCAGAGGGGAGCCCGTTCAGTAACTGGTGGCATTTCTTTGGCAGGGGAGCGAGTGCCAAGGGATCAGACACTGGGACACTTTGGGCTGTACCTGCACAGAATAAATGGAGATGGCCAGGCCCATGCTGTCAGAGTGTCACGATCACCAACAGCCCAAGCAGCCCCACAGCCATTCCAGGTGCAGTAAGAAGGACAACAGCCATGTGGAAAGCAGGATGGTTTATCAGATATGCAGCTGGGCATCCAGGCTCAAGTCTCCCACTCCAACCTGGCTCCACAGCAAGGATGGAGCCATTTGAGATGATGGGGTTTGAGCACATGGAGCACACTTCTTGGGAGGAAAGGTCGCAGGAACACCTATTTCTTAAGGGAGAATGGATCTGAGGTAACCTAATCCGATGCAACTCTGCTGATGGTGAAGGATAATGAACTAAAATCAGCTGCAGGGAGGAACTGAGGGGAGCTGACATGGCTGAGCAGATCTGATGCTGGCACCAGTGCAGAATGAATGCCAGGGACTAAGTGGAGAGGCTGGCCAAGAGAAGATCGGGCCCTGGGAGCATATGGACTGCGGGCTGAACTGTTTCATCCCAAGCATTAATAATGGACTCAAGTCTGTAATTCTTAATTGTGCTGAATCCTAATGCCCTCATCTAAAGGCCTTGGGATTTTGATGGAGGATCAGCTGGCATGGAAGATAACAACAGTAAAACATGAGGCATTAGGCCTAAGCAGCAGATCAATGGTCTGCCATGCCATTCCTCACTTCCCTTCAGAGCCTTCTCCAGACTCTGTCCTCCTGCCACACTGGCAAGAAAAAGCAATTTTAAAATCCCCTTGTTTATCCCATCTATTTTTCCTATGAGATGAGTGCTTGCTTATGTGGAAGGACAAGACTCAAGTATAGTTGGAAAGGGTATAAAGGCAACGAGGGGAAGAGATGGGACTGCTGGCAGATGGAGAAAGGTCTCTTGGACACGAAGCCTTTAACTGCAACTCTTCACCTTACCTCTGGTAAACAACAGATGCACTTCTTAAATTAACAGGTTTGGACCTTCATTAGCTCACTCGTTTATGTACAGCCTCCACCATCCTGGCTCTGCTGCAGTCAGTGCAGGATGGTGCCAGGGGATGGGACCAGCACAGAATGTTCAACAGCTCCACTGCACCTCCAGACCTCCCAGTTCAAGCCCAGACTGGAGCAATCTCTGCCCACTGCAAAGCACTGATGAATTCTGCACTGTTCTGCTACCCACATGGGGAATATTCCCAAGCATGCAGGTTTCAGGATGCCCACTGTTAATCAGGTTTTACAGTTAGTAGCCACCTGAAGCATCCCCTCGCTTTCTTTTGGTGCTTTTTCTTAAGAAAATAATCAAGCCTCTCCCAAATAAGATGCAGTGGAACAAGACGGAAAGTGGGTACTTTCCCTGACATTTCTAAGCACAGCAGATGCACTTTACTGGCTCCTGTTATTTATTTATTTACTTGTGTAAAGAAATACTGCTTGTTACTGAAGAAACCCAAATGCTGATAAGATGATGAGAGGTTTGCATGCTGGTTGATGGTCTCACTTTCCCTTATCCTGAATGAATACAAGTATCTATAACTAAGTATTTCCCTTAGGGTACTGATGACTGAGGTATGTTTATTGCATTGAGTGAATTTATATATATAATCAGCACAATAAACATTATTAAATTGTCTGAGTAAAATCAAAGCATGAAACACACAGTCAGTGCTGAATTCTAATGATGCTGAATGCCCATGATTGCATGGGGAAAGGATCTTAACAAGCCTTGATTTGAGCTTTGGCATCCGCCTCACAAATCACACGAAATGTTCTCTCTTTAATAGTGCTGAATATTGATAAATGTCTCTGCACGGCACAACAGGGAAGTTGGTCTCTATTGGCAATCTTTACCAAAGTGTGTTTTTTCCTTCTCTACACTCAAGGGTTTACCCTGAATGATTTAATTATAATTTTCCTTGTGTAAGACAAATTAAAGAGGAGAGTAGGAGTGTCATGCCAAAGCAGATTATTTATCTCCTTAACAGATTGCTGTGCACCAAACCCCAGAGCTGCTGCTGCTGCTACTTACAGAAACTGGGCGAAATGTGGGACAAAAGCATGGATGTAATATACATTTAAAGCCCAAATGAATGAAAGCATTAACCCATTATTTATAGCTGGAATTGTTTCATTCCCAGGGAAGCCATACACACACAGAGCATGCAGAAACCAAGCACAGCACCACGGTGTTCCCTGGCCAGGGTGGGAGCGTGCCTCCTGCTTCTGAATGTGTTTTTGCTTTTTGGATGTTCTGGGTGACTCTGGTAACCCACCTGCTGTTTGCTTTTTAGTCATAAAGGAGAAATTCTGCTGTCACTGGGCACCAAGCACAGCGGCCCCACAGTGGGCAGTGTCACCCACCAGTGTCACCAGAGCTGTGTCCCCGCAGCCTGTGCCGAGCCCCAGCCTGGGCAGGCGACGCGTGGGCACGCCAGGCAGCCAATGACTATTGCTCCTGCTATTTTAAACCCCTTGTTTATAACCAGAATGTGTTTTTACCCAAGATACAGAGCAGATCTGCTGCTCGCCTGCTGATTCTAACACAGGTGCCTCCCGTCTCGCAGGTCTGAAGCAGCCTCGCAACCTGACCTGTGGGATCAGGAACCCCCTAAAACACAGCCTCAACTACCCCAGTGACATGTGCCAGAGATGACAGTGATGACAGTAACTCCCACATAACCAACTTGCCTCCTGCAACCCACTCCTTCTCAAAAGCCCAAGAGAAAGGGGTTGAAAACAGCTTTACAGCACACCCTAAAAGTTAATGTTACCTGTATATGATTATTTATGGCTGCTGGGCAGTCGTTATGATGTGGCTGTGCTTAACTGTTAGGACACTTAAGAGATTTTACTACGTGCTTTTTATTGTTGGTTAGATCTAAATAAATAGCTCTTGGTTGTATCACACCAGAGCTAACAGCCAGTTGCACAGAAGATGCAGGACTGAGGGGAAATCCACAAGTCACAAACCTCCCCTGGCCAGCCCAGGCTGTGACTTACGTGATGGGAGGTGGAAGGGCTGATACCTCCCTACTGAGCCCTTCCCACAGCCCCATCTGATCTGAGCCTGAGCTAGGGACTGCCTCCAAAAGTCTCCTTGGATTTTTTGTGCTGATCCAGATGGGTACAAGAACACACATCGGTTTCATACCAAGTCCAGCAAACTCATGTTCCCACCAGACCCACGATTTTTTCTAGTCTTAAGCTCTGCAATCAAAAAATTATTAAACCCTTGCTTGTGCCTGTACTCTCTTTTGCAAACCCACTAAAATTTCACTTTCTGTGAGCTTTCAAACACACTTGTGATGGCAGAGCACAGCAACTCTTCCCTCTCTGCTCACTCCCCACCCCGCACTCCCTGCCTGTAGATAAATATCCTTTCAGAAAGGAAACCAGTGCAAAAAATCTCACCAAGAGGAGTTTCTGTGTCACATGAAATGCAGGCAGGCACCACAGTGCCTGATGAGACTGCAACAAAACCCTTAAGTGCATCAGGAGGCATTCTGCTGCCTGTAGTCTCCTGCTCTACTTATGGATAAACATGTAATTCAATCGCTGCAGCAAATGGATGGCATAAAGCCTCCATGTACCAAAGAGAGGCAGGACAAAGCAAACTCTGTAGCTTTGTATTTTTACTCCTAAATTTTCCTATTTTGTATTCTGGTATTTCAGAAAATTCAACGGATATGCAAGAGAAGTATAAGGGAAGCCTAACAACATAGGTACTGATTCCAGAACTGAGGATTTAGTCTTCTAAACTAAGACAATCTCAAACAATACCATGGCATGTTTATGCCTTCCTAATTAATCTGGAACTTCACTAATAAAAGCAAGCGTATCACCTTGTCTGTAGATCCCAACTGCCTCCAGGCCACAATTACAGGACTCAGACACATAGGTATCCCGGTCTGCTCAACACTATACACACAGAAAATTCTCACTTCAGAACAGATTCCTGTATTTCCACTGCATTTCAAACTGAACTGGATCTGTTTCCTGGTTTAGATTGCCATTAGCACATAGCACGTGCCTCTATTCAGTGTAAGAGGACCCATCTTGCTTCATGGGTTTTTACTTTATATACTCAGTAAGAAAAACATAGATAAAAATTTATTGAAAAGCCATAAACCCATCTTGTTCACTTCTACATGCAGCAAAAAGGGAATAATTGTTTAATAAACATGAATTTTTTTTTAGTATCCCATGTAAGTCTTCACAAAAACCACGTCCTTGGCACTTACATGCATTATAAACATATTAACTGATGTTCCCACACACGTCCTTGCAATGGGTATATAAAAGATGCCTTACACACGCAGCACTTCTTCCAACAGTGGGTGTGCTCTTCTTTAAAATCTATCTATTCCCAGCAGCACTCTTTTCTTAATATCAGAAAGATATAAGAGGTATTTATATAGCTTCCCTATCAATCTACTTTCAGACCACCAGAAATACAAACTCTATGGCTTAAAAATTCCATTATCCTCTTTCTAATGAATGAAAGGAGGACGGAAAGACAAAGCCATCAGTTTCCATAAAATCCAGCATTCACTAGTGTCTGCTGCAATGTTTCTAGATGGGCAAAGGGACTCTCCTGAATGCAAAGGAGCACTGCCCTCCCCACTGCGCCCACTCCTCGAGACCCTTCCTCCTCCTCCTCCTCCTCCTCCTCCTCCAGCAGCGACGCCGAGGCTGCTGCTGGTGCTGGCACCCACGGCCCCGGCGCCTGGGCCTGTCTATCTCCCCAGAAGCAAAAGTTACGTTGTTAGACACGCCTCAGTGAAATCTGGGGGTGTAAAGAAACAAACCTGCAATAAAGCATCCTCTGGAATAAAGCAGAGCCCGCGCCGAGAAGCACGTCAACAGACAACCCCTGATTTAAGCCATTTCTTTTAACAATGCAAGCTGAGCAAGTATAAATTAACTCACACTTTTAAAAGCCAAACAACACCAGTTAGCTAATTTTATCAGCACTTAAAAAAAAAAACAAAAGCCACTTTGTTTTAGAGAAACTTGGTGAACTCAAGCCTACTGTGTCTTGTGAAGGCAGGTAATACGGAGTACAAAAAAGGCAAATATCTTAGATGAGATAGGCCACCAAATTTTGGTAGAAAAATGGGGACTGTACTGACCAACAGATTTTTCTTGCTCACCTCCAGCCTGTAAACCCAAAGCACAACAAGAGCACCACCATGATGCAAAACTCAAAAAAACCCCCAGCTTCTTCACACTTCTCAATATCCTCATCCAATGCACTTCTAATTAGCTAATTGTGCCCACATTGATCCAATTAACAAGCCATAAAGATCTGAACAAAAGGAGCATATTCTGCCCAGTGGAGACTCTATTCAACCCCGCCAACACCAGACAGAGCAAGACGCGGAGGACAAAACCGAGGCCAAGGCACTTGGCCACGGCTCCCGAGCGTTTCGCCATCGCTCCGGGACGCTGCTCTGAGATGCTCAGGGTGGAAAACCCGCAGGCACCTACCTCTCCCGTTTAGGAGTGTGGACTGATAGCTGTCCATTAGTTGAGGCGTGTGGGTTGATGATTAAGGAGGTCTTGGAGGGTGCAGAGGAGGAGACGCAGGTGGTGGACAGGTCCAGGCTGCTGTGGTTGTTGCTGGCTGCCTCCTCCGCTGTGTGCGAGCTTGTCACTTCCTTCCAGAGCTGCTGCAGTTCTGTTGGAATCATGCCTGAAACAAACAAATTGGATAATTAAATCAATTAACAGCTAATTCGGCCGTCTTCAAACAGTAATTAAATCAAAGAGTCAGTAAACAAAGCCTAGTGTTAGTTTTGCCTGTGTGTGTTTTTGCGCATGTATTTTTTTTTTTTTTTTTAGTAACTAAATGCTAATACTGCACTGCACGACTCTGCTACGCTCTGGTGTGACACCTGCAATACTCATGGAATGCAAAATCCAGGCTGTGGGGCAGAGGGATCCACACAACACCACACTCACACTTAACATCATGCTAAATATTATAATTTTTTTGTAATTTTTAGACCAAAGGCCCATTTTCAGAGTCTCTACTTGGGCAAAAATTGCCCCCATGCCCACAGAAAGGCTGACAGGAAAGGTGGCAACTGGCTACTCTATGTTCAGCTAAGAAATTCAATTTCTTTCTTTTTCCACAAATTTTTTTTTGCTTTTTTTAAGGAAAGTGACTACTTTCAAACCTGTTATTAAAAACAAGGAAGGTCTTAGAAAAAAAATACTCAGCTTTATTATTATGACAACATGAGCCACAACATGACTAATTTTGTGCTTAAGTTTTAAATGATGACAAATAGCTTTGTTATTAAATACAGTTTTTATTAATCACTTTTAGACGTAAATTATGAATTCATATTGTCTCCCTGAAATGCTTTTCAAAATTTTAACAGTCAAATTGATTATACTATGATTATTTCATTAACACACCTATCTTTCTCATTAATTTTGGTTTCTTGAACTGCTCACTTAATTGATGGATGTGTCTACCGAAAAACTGTATAACTTTATATACAAGTAACACTATTATTACTGTCATTTCTTAGATCGATGCTAATGAGCCATTCAAAAGCAAAATGAAAACAGAAAATAAGCTTCAAGAAAAAATAATAATAAAAATGTGGTTTTTAAAAATGTGCCAAAGTGGACACCAGGGTTAGGGAGACAACATTCAGTAACTAATGCAAGTGAAAACTGCAAGCTCCAATGGGCCAAATGGAAGGTGAACCATGTGCTCACGCTGAGATCATGCTTTTGGATAAAGTTGAAGCTTGTGACATGATCCAACAAGTCCAGTTTCTCTCACTACAGACTATTTCAGTGCTCTTTCAGAGAAGGCCATGGGAAAAAATTAGCAGTAGAGACACATCACTCAAATATTCAGGGAAATAATAATAATAATAATAAGCCAGTGTCTATCTGTTTTTAAAGAGCTTTCTCATCAGTGTGCTTCCAGCTCATCGTTTGGGTGACTGTTCAGTGTTTCACCATGTTGTAGCTCTGGAGCTATCCTAAGGAAACCTGCCATTTTCTGAGTGTACAGCAGCAGCTCACACAGGCATGTACCTCACCCAACCTAAGGTATTGAAATAATAAAAAAAAAGGCAGTATGCATTATATTCATTTGAAACACATAATAAAAAATGCCAAGGTCTAAATTTAATTTATTTTTGTCATTTAGAATACAATGGATAGATAATCATCTCAACGTGATCAGCCAAACATCTTTACTTTGCTAAACTGTTAAAGATTTTAATTATGCTAGCTTTGGAGAGCACTGGTCTAATGAGGCGATAGACTCCAGAGAATCTAAGTGGTTAAGAACTGTGAAATGAGTCTGATAGGATTTTTTTATATTCACCGTGGATCGTTTGCATATCAAAGAGGAGTAAATTATTGCACGACAGACCAATAACCTTCCCCGCCTTTCCCAGAGTAGCATTAACAAAAACAGTTGGTCTCCGGTAACGGTTCACTACAAAAAAATGCTGAAATCCTTAAGTATCTGCAATTAATATATATTAGGGAAGAGGCTTCAATTTATACATTAAGTGATCAGATATTCTTAGGACACATCCGTTTCTCTAAAGCCACGTCATTTTCCTTTCATCAGCCCCAAATGCCAATTATATTTTGATGGATTTTGTCCCAAATGAACATTTAGTTATTAGACATATTCAATTATTACTTGTCCCCTGGAATTAAACCTCTGAGCAAATTAAACAAAGAAAAAGGTCAGTACACAAGCCTGTGTCCTGTTTTACTGTGTGGGGGCTATTATTTTCAAACACCTTGCAAAGTGACAGTGTGGGATGTATTTTTAGCTAACACGCTTGACAGGACTGTCTGCACACTAACAATTACCTGTGAGCAGGGCTGACCCTTACACACTGTTTACTCAGTTGAAACAATAGTGAATAGACTTGTCTGTTGATGATAACATATTGATATGAGAACATATGAGCCGACACCTATTTTTATTTTCCAGAATAAGCAAATAGGGAAAGAATAACTGCTTTTTTTTTTTTTTTTTCAATCTGGAATTCTGCAGGTTTTTAATTAGACACAGGCTATCATCTACTCTTCTTTCACTGTTCTCCACTTTCCTCTCCTCCCAGTCACTTCTGGATCTACCAATGCTTTCTCCCAAGGAAAAGCCTGAAAGCGTTACAGCCATTAAAACAGACATACACATGATATTTATGCCTCTAAAAGTCAAAGTGTTTGGTCTAACTTCCCATACAAGTGTTACTCCCATTAGTACTAACAACAACTATCCTGCAGATGGAAAGAAAAATAAAATATACCCAGTTGTGTGGGGGAAAATGCTGGACATAGTAAGGATTTTAGGCTGGGTGACATTAAAGAGCTAACTGTGATGTCACACATGTCTGCACACAACCCCTTGCCAAAAATTGATTACATCACCTGATTAATAAAATAAAATTAGAAACAGCTTCCCTCCTGCCCTAAATTTAGTTCCTTTAAAATAATTCTGGAGAGAATTCCTGACTAGCCTGTCAAACTGGGCAGCTGAAAGGTATGCTCATCACTCATCCAGCAAAATGGTTAAATAAAATAATAGAACAAATGGCAAAAGCAAGTCAAATAGATCCACGACCACTCGCAATAAATTATGTAATTTACCATTTAACAGTCTCATTTTAAAAGTGAGAGCTAAATTTCAAGTCAGATTCCCAGAACTGCGCTGCAATTACCCAAGATCACTGCGACTTCCCACAGACCAGGAACGGGATTCAGAGCTGAAAGTGCCAAATCTACGGCAGCAATCAGGCACCCGGATGTCTCAGTCCTATTATTTTCACTCGCTGGTGATCTGAAGTGTGATTTGCAGTTTCATTTTGAAGATACTAAAGATCTCACTCTCGCAGCTCAGAACACTGGTGAAATGGAGTTTATTTTAAAATTGCTGCTATGTACAGATGGAAAATCTAGATTACAGAAGTGTCTAAATACTAAGCAGCAAAGATTACACAAATATAACACTAAAGGATGTGCTATTTTGTTTAAGACAATAGGCAAGCACTAAAAACTAAAATGAAACTAAAATATAGATTTAAACAATCCATCAGTTCTGAAAACATAACGAAAATGTCACTTATGAAGTAGCATTCGCTCCCTGGAAACATTTATTACTATTACAGATACTTAAGAATAAAAGCAAAATGCTTTTAACTGAATTCACAGCCACACTTACTAGAGGGATGATTTTATTTCTTTTATACACACACACACAGTATTTGTCTCAGTCTTGCAAACTGTTCTGAAAACAAAAGGGCACGAGAGATGTAATTTTTTTTTAAAATAAGAAGTGTCCATTACCAATTATTTTAAACTATAGCCCTGGCTCTTCACTGCATTTTTCAGGACAACTAGTCCTCTTGATTATGAAAGAAAATGTAGGCACAGGTTTAAAAAATGTATGTTGTGGGGACAGTTGACAGATTACTGCTCATGGAACTCAATTTCCCAACCTCAGGTATCACCAGCTCAAAGACAAACAGAGTTGCTCAACCTCTTTGTGTCCTTGTACCTCCATACCCAGGTGACCATGTTCAAGCAAGCAGAAAGTTGATTTAAACCTCATAATGACATCAGTTTTAAGCCATCGTCTCCCTGATAAAAAGGAATAAAATATCGTGCTGGATTGCAACCTGCCTCAAGTCTCAAATCCCACTTTCCTGCCGGCTCCCGCGGCCCCTAACGCTCGCAGCTCATTTCCCTGCCAGAACCACCCTCTCTGCTTATGTTTGTGTCTCTCTGGCATGCAAGTCAGCACCCCTCAGGTTTTAAATACGCTCCTGGGCGAGAACTAATAGTTACACTTCCCTGCTAGCCATATCAATCAATGCCACGACGGCTGAATTACCTACTGGTGTCTCCGATGTGTTACCGCACAGATTACACTTCATGCATCACCACATTCATTTCTTTCACATTACACATGAGCGTGTCTTGTCACTGCCCAATTGCCCTCCTCTGGACAGCTTAACTGATGGACTATACAATGAACCTTACTGAGCCAACTTAATGGTATAGGAGCTGTGGGAAAAATTAACAAGGTTGAAGCTTGAGTCCGGTGGGTGTGTGGGAACAGCCTGGGATGCTTCCAACAATAAATCTGAGGCATAATTAATGCACGTTACAACATCTTGCAAGCATAAATGGCATTTCATCTACGTGCCCTTTTTTCCTGGACTCATTTCACACCTTCTCCCCGTCACTCTGCATTGATGGTGACTGACCAGTAGGTACTGCCTCAAGACTGATCCTGCAGCTCCCAGATGGGCACCACCTCTCCATGGAGCGGCCTCCAACTCCTGCACAGTGCTGCTCTATGCCAGGCATTCAGTTTTGGGATGTTGGGAAGTTGAACTGAGACTTGGGGAGTCAGGAGTCAGGCCCCCAAAAGCTCAGCCTCTTAACACAGGAGTTAAGTGCCCAAATAGCTTCCTGGGTCTGGCAAAAATAAGCCTAAATAAAGCACATCAGCCATACAGAAAAGCAGACTCCACTCCCCAGTTTGGCCTCTGTTTATCCATATAAGTTAATATTCACCAGCCACCCACTCTCCTTTTTTGCAGCTATGCACACAGCAAAAAAGGAGGGTGAAGAACAGAAGCAATTTCTTCTTGTCCCCTCCATTTAAGTGAACAAAGCTGAATGTAAATTCATTGTATGATTTAGAAACTAGGAACAGCCCTAAGGCTGCTTTCAAGATCCCAAATCATTCAACCTGGGCTGACTCAAGCTATAAAGGTGAATGTTCAAATTTATTATGGGGCAAGGGAAGGAGAAGGCAGGATTATTCAGAAACGCCAGCATCATGGTTGATGCCATGGCATGCCTGAGCCACACCAACCCCAGTCTGCTTTAACCACAGCAGCCAGAGCTCAGGCAAGTCTGTTAAACTGTCCCACGGCTTGCAGACAAACCCGGTTTAAAAAGTAAAATAATAAATTTAAGCCAAAAAAGAAAAGAGAGAATAAAAACCCTAGGTTATAATCACTGTCAAAAGTATTGTGGAATTAAGTAGTGCTTTCAGTGTATCAGTGTCTTAAAAAAATAAAATAAATTGGGATTTCAGCAAAGCACAAATTCAGAATTCACTTCTTGCAGAGTGCAGGACTGAATAAAGACGTAGGAGGATCTAATTGTCAATAACACCATTAGAATTAAGTGGAGTTAATCCCAATTTGCCTCAGTGTGGGGGAAGGAACAGAAGCACCGAGGGAGTGACATGAAGGCTGTGGAGAGCAGCCGTGTCCCCTCTCCCTGGCAGCCACAGCCAGGGGCAGCCAGAGCTCCCCAGCCTGTGGGTCAGAGCTGCTCTGTGCCAGCTCATGGCCAGGCTGGCACCAGGAAGGCCCAATCAACACATCTGCGAAAGGAAAAGCTGCTCTCACACACCCTCAGCCATGAAGCCAGCACCAGGAATCGATAAAGACTCCTCCTGTGAAGGATTCCAAGCCCAGATGAGTACAACCAGCGGCTCTGAGTCCGCCAGACTGGCTACAGCTGTGCAAACTGTATGTGAACTCCAAGCCCTCTGCACCCCGCCAGCCAGAGCAGCCCAGGATCGCAGCACCGCCCTTCTCAAAAAACACCTTTATAATGCCCACCCTGCCTGTCAGCATCTTTCTGTGCTTATTATTTTATGAGCCTGTGAGCTCTTTCTCTCTCCCCCAGCCCGTGACAACTCCGTTTGAGTACGCACACTGCCCTGGCTCTGCCACCCAAACCCCTCACCTACCTTGTGCAAGGGGTTGCAAAGGCAGAGTAGGCTGCCCAGGCTGGATGGTCAGCAGCCCCTGACGCTGCAGAGACAGGAGGTGCTGCTGCTGCAACTGCTGCATCTGTAAGAGCTGCTGCTGAAAGGCCAACTGCTGCGTGGCCACTTGCTGCTGCTGGGGCTGGAAAAAAACAAAAACAAAATAAAAATAAAAATGCACACTTGTTAATTCAAGAGCAAAGCAGAGGATTTACAGGGCTCCTTGTCTCAACTTGCTTTAACTTCTAATGGCAGTCACTGGGTATCAAGGCCAAGCCAGTGGGCCCACCACCCCTGGCAAAGACCCCAAGGCATATTTAGATGTTGGAGCTAACAGAGGGCTGCAGATTCCCATCTCCAGTGATTAACCTTCACCCAACCTAAATCCCTGCTGCCATCCCAATTACAAGTGCACACAGCATTTCTTGGTCCACGTGTTCACGTTTTACCCCAGACATGGCTGTGTTTCAGAGGCAGGCAGAGCAAATGCTGATGAAAATCGTAGACAACTCTTTGAGGCAAAGAACATGAGAATCACAACCCCACGATCACAGCACACTTGGATGTAACAAGAAACCCTGCACTGTGCTCTGTTTGCTCATTCAAGGGTTGTCTCAACTATTAAGGCAATTCGACTAGCTTAATTTATGGTATTTTATACTCACTCTCTTCTTCATCCATCAAGCCCCACAATACTTTCTGTTACACTGGAATTATTCTGTGCTGTATTTAAGGCTGCTACTTCTGCACTTTGAAATTTTTAATTATTCTCACTAGAAAGAAGATGGAGTTGCTTTACTCCACAGGGATGTGAACCTTGAACCTTCGAGGTGTAAAAGAACATGTTGCTTTTCTCACTACTGTACCAGGAGAAGCTTTTAACTACTCTGTTTATCACTTCTGACATAAATAAATGAGAAAAAATCAGACCTTTGAAGAAGAAAAACTTCATCTAATATTGTTAATTAGCCATGACAAACGATGAAATAACATTGTAAATCTTTCATAGAAACAGCCACTAGATTTTAATTACACACATTCATAATTTAGCAAACAACATCTTACTTGAATGTGAGTGTTTAATATGTACAGTACTCGAGGCTTCAGAGTCCTTAATTTTGTTCAGTTAAGGAAGCCTCTAGGTTTTGCTTCCAAGCTCATCTTGTATTTTATTTGCTTTGTTCTTTAAAATCCATGAAAGGCTTTGCATTTTGATAAATATCTTTTTATTTATTGTACAATGACAGGAGGAAAACTTTTGTTGTGTAAAACATCAATACATCATGCCAGTGTTTAGCAGTTCCTTGTGCTAGCCAAAAAAAATTAATGTAGATTTCCTTAGTAATTATCTGAGTGATAGAAAGATAATACAGTGCAGTAGTACAATAAATAGAAGGAAATTATCTAATATCCCTAATCTGCTAGGAATCATATCAAGGTGGAGGTCTTATACACATTATGGCTAACAATTAGGGAAAGAAAATTAACTCTTACCAAACTGCACCCTTTCACAACCCCACCCCAGCCAGATCCTGAGCTTTCTGTTGCCCTTCCTTGACACCAAGCCAGAGGATCACTGGCCTCATTCCCTACTGGTGTTACACAGGGAAAAAGTCCCAACAAAGCTGCTGGAGCAGGACTGACAGACACCAACTGTGTGTTTGACCCCCACCTTCTCGTATGACCATGCCTCATCAATCCTAATACTACAACTGACTTTATACCCACAACTCTGAGAGTCAGCCATTCTATTCATCTTATTTATAAACTCAATTTATCTTATTCTCAAAGAAAACCTTGGACCTCAGGAACACATCTAAACAAATAGGTGTTTGGATATTCTGAAACTCGGAGAGTTTACATTTCTTTGCAACAGCTTGCTCTGACACATCCATTTGTTGCAACTATTTGCAACAGCAACATATGCATGCAGGCCCCAGCAACAGTTGTACTGAGCTAAAGGAAGGTTTGCCTCCATAAATATTAATTCTAAAATATATATACTTAATTCATTTATATTAATATATTTATATTATTAGTACTGGGCGTAGTAAGCTGTGTTTTACCTATTTGCAATAGGAGTGCAAAGCTGGCACATGGGTTTTTTTTAAACCCCCCCCCCCCTTTACATCAATTGACTGATGCCCGTTTGGTTGTCTTCTCAGCTATCCTAAGAAAAGCTCTTGAACACACTCTACTTTGAAAAGCCAGGATATAAAAGTATACAAGGCCCATTGTCCAAGAAAGAATTTAAAAGCAAGACACGTTGCCAAACTGCGCTCCCCACCCAGTTACCAAACACAGGATACAAGGCAGTTTGTTTACTTCTCACAATTGAATGCATACAAAAAAGGTCTCGGTGCAGTCCTGTTGTCAGGTCAGTAGTCAGTGTTAAAATGCTGAAATATCCTGATAAAACTTGCATTTTTGATCCCCTCCCTAAAGCTTCTGTCAAAGGTCTGTTTTCCTTTCTTAGGTTACTCCCTACCGCCTAACATAAACTGTCACAGTGCCGGAGGACAAACGGCCCTGCTCGGGAAGCAGCGCGCTCCATCCAGCGCCGCGGCTGCGTGGGACCCCCAGCACCTCCCCGGCTCTGGGGAGCCCCGACTTTTCCAGAGGAGAGCAGGAATAGGGCTGAGATGCCCCCCAGCACCTCTGCCCCTCGCTGTCGGGCACTGCTATGCTGCACAGCCCTCGAGTAAAACCCCCAGGAACCTCGCTGGGGCCCGTCTGTTGCTCTGCTCGGGGGTCGGGTCCCCTTTGCCGGCAGGGCTGGAGAGGTTTGTTGTGTTTCCCCGCTTTCACGACAGCACAATAGGACAAGGCACTCACAAAATGACTTGGGGGATGCCGTACATGAATGCACTTGTTCCATCTGTCAAGGTACACGCTCAGCCCTCGTTAGCACGGCAGTCGCCGGCCCCCACCACGGCACTGCCTGTCAGTTTTCAGCGCCAGAGGGAGGGGGAAGAAATAAAATAATACAAGACCACCTTCTCCATGCTAATTTAGCAAGAATAACCTCCTTAAGCTGGGTTGAACAAACCTGTGGGGTGAAATGCATTGTTGAAATGGGCATCCACTAAAACCATCAGCAAAAATACTCCCCCCCAAACCCCTAGAATAAGCTGAAGAGAGTTAAGTCCTTGTTCTCTTTCCAGCTATCGTGTTAAAATGCTCTTCTTGAAACAGGAAGGAGTCCTTTCTTATTGTTGCTTTCGCTAGTGTAATATCAGAAGTGTGACCACAGTAAATCAGTGTGTTAGATATTGAAATGCCATCACATTGTCTAACTTCCCTTCTTGTCTTTTTTAACACAAAGTATTTTTTTTCTTTAAGCTCCAAGCCCTCATCTTTGTGTCTGAGATGCTCTCCTGTCTGACAACAGCAATTTAGAAGAGTTAACTTTTATCGTTCATTCTGCTGTGTAACTTTCCCCTTCAAATTTCTTTATCTGCCCTCTGAGCTCATCTGAACTTTCATGTTCTCCCAGCATGCAGGCTTGCATTCAAAACTATGTCTAATAGACCAAATAAGAGGTTAATAAGAAGTGGCAACAGAAAGAAAAAATACAATCCCTGGTAACTGATAAGAATGACAGTGGCAGCCCTTTATTGTTTGTCTTCAAATATAGAGTTAAAGATCTTTAAAAAACTAAATTTTGACGCCTTTGAAAAGAAAGAAGCACAAAATAACAACAGGGGGTTATTGCCTGCCAGCCACAGGGGAGAAGCTCCATAATTCTTATTCTCCCTTTTGAAGGCTGTTAGAAATCTGATTCAAAAAAGCAACAGCAGAAGGAGAAAGCCTCTTGAGGCTATCGCCATTTCCTGTGATCATGCATAATGCGTTTCAAAAGTGGGTTTTTACCAATTCTGTTGATCAATTGCACCTCCTTCATATTCCCTCTTTTTTCTGCTGTGTTTACATCTGATGTGACTCAATGACAAGCGCTGTCTGAGACTGTGAAACAGACCTGTCATGTTGATTTATGGGCGCATCAAACCACGACTTGTCCAAACTGAAGCTCGCAGTTCATTAATTAGAGAGTTGTGACTTTGAAGTCAGCTTTCAGACTGTGGTTTTTAACATTTGGCTTAATTTATATGCTCTTGAATGTGGATCTCTAAGGAAAAAACTGAAATTCCCTTCTTGTCTTTGAACTTCTTTTGACCGCACAATAATCATTTCTTTGTCCAGAGTGATGCCTGCATCCCAGAGTCATTAACGCGCATTGAACTGCCACTGATGAGTAAGCCCTACTGAATTAGAAAAACAGCCAGCAAAACAAAGCTGAGAGCATTCTGCACAGTGATATCTCACAATTACATGCCTTCCCTCCCTGTGCCATTTCCATTTTAATTACTGTTAGTCCTTTAGATTTACATTTTAGACACTTTTTAATCTGTTCCCTTTTTATTATAGTGGCGCCCGTAAGCGCGCTATGGTTAAGGTTGTGTCAGCGTTTCCATTATAAACCCCCCTGTTTTCAGGGGTTTATAACTCAGCTGGAAAAATTCACTCGGGGTTGAAACTTGGCACAAGTGGCACGATTTGCCGAAATTTCAAGGGGAATGGGAGAAGAAATTGGTGCATGCCTCAAGCAACACCCCTTGTCAGGTGACACGAGCGCCACCGCTATCACCGGACATCACCCAGTGTCTCACGCCAAGAGGCAGCTTTCTAGGATCTACCTAGGCCAGATTTAATGATGTCAGATTAAACAGGAAAGTCTCAAACTCCTTAAGACTTAAGGGGTGACCTCAGCACCTTAAAATGTAATTGCAGGAAAATTAAATGTAAGCACAACAAAAACAACAAACAAATTTTCGGATGTGGCAGGTATTTTGGAAGGGAAACCTATCTAAAGGACAGGCAGAAACTACCCTGGTCTGTCCCCTCCAGTTATGGACCGAGGTAGCATCAGAGCAAGGTCTCCTGCCACCTCTTCTGCATGTCACCACGGATGCTGCTCCGTGTGGTCCCTCCAGCTCAGCTCGTGCTGTGAGGAATGTGCAACCAGAACCTCCTAGGCTGGAAAGTGCAAGCCCAAACTCAACACCTCTTGGCATTTTTCCTCGTTTAGAGAGGACAGCAGCGATCTGGGCCTGCTGCCTTGCCCCCTCCCCTCTCCACCATAACTAACTCCCCAAAGCACTCTCCCAAGATACAAGTCTAGATGCCTGCTCCAGGACTCATACCGAACAGCAAGGCCTGGTCCCCTGCTATAAAATATGTGGCAGCAAGCAAATGGAAAGCACAGGAAAACACAGGCGAAAACAGGACAATAACTCTAAATCTGAAAGCTGAGGCCCGATAGAGTCAGTTCAGTTGTGCAATCATTTATAAGATGAATGACAGTTTAATAGCCACTAGACAGTCCCCAGGGATCTGTGGTTTGAAAGTAAAATGGGTATTGTCTGTACCTCTTTAGGCTGTTTTCCAGCATGTTGTTGCTGTAAAAGTTGAAGCTGCAACTGTTCCTGTTGTTTCTTATAAAACTCTTGAAGCTGCTGCTACAAAGAAAAGGAAAGATGGTAAGTAACAAAGTGGAGAGCCAATTCAGTGTCCCTTTTGGTGTAACACACAAACTGTGATTTGAAAAATAGCATCCTTTTATCTGTAATGGTCTGACCTTTAGTTTGAAACTCAACAATAAATTCAGTGCACACTGACTATTCTTGGCATTATCGTTTGAAAAGTAATCTCCAAAATGAACTGATGAAAAACATACCATTTTCTACACAAACTAATTAAAATAAGGCAAGGAATGACCTTTGATTGTAACAACAAAGCCAAAATGCCCTTGCTGAGAGAGCATGGCAAATCTCTGTTGTGAAACACACATGCTTTCTAAATGATAGGGTTTGACTGTATTAAGTGTTGTTCAATACATGCATAGACATCCTGGGAAATACTCTCCTCCTCCCGTTCCCCAGATGTGCTCTGTGCAGGCAGCGCTCCGGCAGGACGGAGCCTGGGAGCCAGGAGGGAGCAGGCAGGGTCGGGCTGGGTGGATGCTGACACCCACCAGGGCTCCTTGAGACCCTGCTGTGCCAAACCCTGTGATAACAGAGCCTCAGGGCTTGTTGGTGGCCAGCTTCCAGCTGAGAAAGGACCACGGGCTGTGAGAAGCACTGACACACAGCCCAGCATATGTTGGCTGAAAATTGAACAGGCTTGCAAACCTCTCCACTTCTGTTTCCACTGTTTCCACAGCCCTTCACGGTTCCAGATGGAAATAACGAGGTCTAAATTGGGAAGTATGGCCCTTCTACCTTGTTTATTCCAATTAGTCAGGGCACACCAAGCCCTTCTGAGGGATGCGGGCAAAAGCAACAGGGACATCTGCCGAAGTCCTGACACTTAAATATGCATCTGTATTATTTAGCTGATCTTGGAAACACTCCTAGCACTGCTCTCTGGATTTGTTTCCAGTAGCTATTTCTAGAATTAAAAACAAAAGAGCAGTCAGTTCAGCTCACAGCGTGGCTGCTCCAAGGTTCAGACCTGAGATGGGGGCAGCTTCTTTCCCCAAGGGTGTTCCAGGAGGTGAGGCCTCCAGCATCCATAGGGGCCACCTGAGCAGCTGTTAAGCAAACAATTACCTGTTGAAGCATGAGTGCCTGCTGCTGTTGGAGCAGGACTTGGAGTTGCTGGGGAGTTAGCACTTGTTGCTGGAGGATCTGCTGCATTTGCTGGGGAGTGATCACTTGAGGTGTCATCATAGCCACCGACACTGGAACCTGAAGGCCAAGAGGAGAGAAAGAGGGTCAGAGCACATCCCCACAGCTCTTCCAGCATCCCCATACCAGGGGAGCCCATTCCTGGCATCAAGGGGGCTGAAGGTGACAGTCCTTACAGCCCACCCTGGCCGGCACACAGGTACTGACCACACCTTCCAGATGACTAAATTCCCCTTTTGCAAAATACTATTGGATGGAAATTCCTTAAAGCAAGTAATACAGTAAAGATTTATTTATTTTTAAAAGAAAGTTGGGCCCTTTCCCATTCACACAGCCTTTGCCTTCTGTAGAGAAACCCAACAGCCAAATATCCCGTGCTGATGGGATCTAGACCTTATTACGACAGGTTTTTCAGAAAATTGAAGGAAGGCTCAGTGATGTGAATAACAGCACTAGACTCCTATGCAATTTTTACAGAAAGGCCCTACCACGATGTCTTTACCATTCCATATTCACCCAGCATACAGATGTCTTCAATTCTTTCATATTATGTGAGATACCATTAAAAGCCGCTTTCCATGACATTTCAGTGACAAACAGCTACAGTGATGAACTTGATAGCATTTCATATTTGCAACTGTTAACACGTTTCTGCACGGGCATCTTTGCAAGGAACCTGTACACTGTATCTGAAAGGATGATGTCTTGTTCAGATAAAACACTGACATTAAAATGACAGGCTGTCTTGGCCAAGGTTACACAAATTGTATTCAAGCGGATACCTAATGACAATGCTATGAATTCTGCAAGCTTTCTAGAATGTAATTTAGCTATTCAAAATAATCACTGCACTTGTGTTTAATTTGCAGACTACATGAGAACCATTTTGTCAGTCCCAGTAACGCAAGAAGACTATTTCCCTAGAAACCCACCCCTCTACCCTCCATCCCGAAAAAGGAAAAGAAAAGGAGGGAAAAAAACAACAGAGGAAAAGACAAAACCCATACGAGTTTTAACAGTAATATTGAAGCACCTTACTTTTCTATAGTTTTAAATCAAATACATGACAGCACAAAACTAAAAGCAGTAAAGGATATACTTTGCTAAAAAGGATCTCCTGTCATCTCATTTATTACAATAAAAGGTAATAATATGTTTAGCACTTCTTCCGTGAACCACTTTTAAAAAAAAACAGCAGACAATAGCTGATCAGAAGATAAAGGAGTTTAAAAAAAAAAACCTCCAGTGTAGTAGTAAGCAAGAGAGAAATGCAGTATTAATTTTATGTAACATAATGTCTTAATATGCAGTTTATCTTGACTTTTTCACATGATTTGTCCTGTCATTTGCATAGCAAGCTCTCATTCCTAATTTCACAGTCATTATGCACTGATGTCCTGATTTCTCAGCATCACTAATCTTGATGAACTAAAAATGGTTCCTGAAGGTCAGACGCATGTACAGTGCACATCTCCCCGTGTTGTTGTGTACATGTCGTGTGCCAGGGCCAGACACTGCCTCCGAAACATTTGCCTGAGCAGAGCCCAGCAAGGGCTCTCACGCCTCTGACATCCCATTAATGCCGACACGGCGAGGTCCTCTGAGCACTCCCCTTGGCACAGCACGTTCCCGCATCACTGATGGGGTCCTGGCTGGTGAGAGCTCTGGCAAAAGGAGATTTAATTATGGGACAAACACCAGAACCACCAAAACCAGCTGCCATTTTCACATGGCTGGCCCCACGTTCCCGTGCCTATGGAGAGCCACCACCTTGCCATGCAGGACCAGCTCTGAGGACACTGAGTCATCAGGACGGGTAATCCCATTAATTCAGAATATCTTAATCCGCAGTCTTTTAAAAACTTTTTTGCGAGTAGAAAATTATTTAATTAAATCCTGCCGTCACTATCTTCGCCCCAAGGCGTGACTCACCTTCATTATTCTCATCCCCAGAGAAGTTTACTTTACCCTGGGGTTTGTACTACTTCTCATTGAAGCTGGACCAAGCAAACAGAAGAGGAAGCATGTTTAAGTATGTTTTCTGTGCCCTTCTTGGAAGACAGACAAGACAAATACTCTTCAGTCAGATTTATGACGACAAGCGAGGATACAGACAGGAATAGGGTGGGGTGCTGTAAACCCTACACATCGGTGATTAATCCAAAGGGCCGCATTCTGCCGTCAGCTGGGCAGGGACAACTCCCATTCACTTCCATGGCCTTTCTGCACGTTTATCTTGGGACAGATCTGGCCATTAGGTCCTATCTTTGAAAACTGGCCATGTACCTTCCAGTAACAAATCTCTTAGCTGCACACTCCTTGCTAGAACAGAAGCACTTAAGCAAAAAGAAAAAAAAAAAAATCGTGCATGTACTGCACACAGTCACAGAGTACAAGTACACAGAGTACAAGTTTGTGTTGGTCCGTTCAACTCCACTTTACCATCTGAAACCACATTTTCACACCACACCTGCGCTTCTAAAGAAGGTGCTGCCTTCCATTTATAAACACAGCTAACAGCCACATTTAGCCACGGCCTGTACTTTAGTTTATCACAAAAGCAACTTACGGAAACCTTGCACAAACAAATTCAAATGAAGCAGAAACTATTGTGTTAAAAATTACAACACACATCCCGGATGAGCGTGGGCACACACGTACCGTCTGAGGGACTTTAAACAGTTAAGAATGATGGCCTATATATCCACTCTCTTAACTCCCAACGTCCAACTTTTCCATGTAGCTAGTCCCTGGTAATACTAGGAATCAAAGGGCATGCAGCACCAGCAATAGGCTATTATAGCCCACACTTTATTACCCATTACTACCGAGGTCATTAGCGGTAAGAGTGATTGTACCGGTCTTAACCTATTGATCATTGTAACTACTATCATTTAATCCCGTGTTGAATGTCTGGAAAGCTGCTAAAGGCACACAAGAGAGAGTGCTTTAGTGATGAGAAATATAGCCAAAGCTTGGAAATTACACTTTGATTCATAAAATCTAGCCAGTGGTTTAAATCAATAGTATTTAAAACAGTCATGTAAGTTCTTAACTACAGCTCTCTAATATTTATGGGTCCCTTTTTGAGTGTATTCAGTCAAAACTAAACTTTATTTTAGATAGTGTGCAATATACTTTACATTATGTTAGATAAAAAATATTTATTTCTGATATTTTGTCTGATAGTAAGTGAAACCTAAACCAAGAGCTATAAATTCATTTTAGATTTCTATCTCTCAGATGTCAACTTAAATGTGTTGCCAAAAAAAATTACAAACCAACTTTAAAAATGACTTAACTGTTTAAGTACATGAAAATGAGCATGTTTTATGAGTTAACAATGAATCACGGAAGGCAGTCTATGAAGAACTAAAATAATTCTGTCTTATTGCCTTCAGGGAGTTGAAGTTCAAACTAAACTACTGGCAGATATATTTAAAGAATGCTAAGTTAGCATGCAGAGAAGAAATCAATCTTTTATTTTTTTCTTTCAAGTTGTTTATTTCTATTTTGCACTTGAAACACGATTGTTGTTATTGATATGATTAATGAACTACTTTTGGTATTGTTGACTGATAACAATAGGGTGTGGTAGATACCTAGCTGGATGTAAACCTGGCAGCAAAGGTAAAAATACAGCTGCAATTTGGCTTTGGGACCTGTGCTAGTATGGACCTGCTGACATGCTAATACCATCAACGGTAAAAAATGTCTTTAATACTCACAATTGTCTTCGCTCACTGTTTCTCCCAGCGTTTTTTGCCTCTGCTCCTCCGCATCCCCCAAAGGCCTCACGGCCCCACAGTCCCCTCTGAGACCCTCCCCTT
The DNA here is from genome assembly GCA_013401135.1 of Cettia cetti. Classification (NCBI taxonomy): domain Eukaryota; kingdom Metazoa; phylum Chordata; class Aves; order Passeriformes; family Sylviidae; genus Cettia; species Cettia cetti. The sequence goes on along the minus strand of VZUI01047515.1, from coordinate 7,037 downwards.
TCAAGCCCTAAAAATGCCCTATTTTGGCAAGACCGACCAAGGGAAACTTCCACAAACTTGGGCCAAGATCCCCTTTAACTTCCCCACAAAATTACAGCAGGGATGCATTTGTCACTCCTCCACATAACCCAGACAAGGGTCACGGGGATGAAAATGATTTAGCCCTATTTAATCACCTCCATTCCCTCATTTTCGGTGGTATTAATATAATTAAATACTAGCTAAATAATTTCAAGTAGTTTAATCTTGTATGAAGCAAAAAAAAAAAAAAAAAAAAAAAAAAAGAATGCCATTTTCACACACTGTGCCTCCGATGCTGGATACGGCAGTGGTCCTGTTAACTGTTAGCAGGCATGCATGGAAGATGGGGAGGATTTCCTTAATTCATAAAGAATAACTCTGCCAGAAAATCCTTTTCTCCTGCAATCTGTGTTCAAACTTGATTTCAGTAAGCCCTCATACCAGGCACCTTGGATTTCCAAACAGCAATTCTTCGGTTAAAGATTTTGTGATAAAAGTTAAATGGAGCAAAACAGCTGAACAGAGAAAAGAACAAGTTGCTGAGGAACAGTTAAAAATACTCAACTACAGTAAAAATAGCTACGGCCAGGCAAAACCAAACAATGAACTTGAGCTGTCCTATTAGCAAGATATTTTATGCAATATATTTAAAGTACAAAAAAAAGAAATTCAGGTGAAACAATGCAGAACAGGAGAAGATAAAGCACTGATACCCTGGCAAGCAGAGAGACACGATGCCACAAGCCAGAGCAGAGCCCAGCAAAATAAGAAGTGCTAAAGGCAGGCAGGACCTGTTTCCATCCTGAGACTAAAACATTTCCGACACAGTATTTCACCCTCCAAAATCCCAAGACAAAAACGCCGCTGTCGGAATTATTCACACAGGAACTGCAGTGCTCTTCATTATGCGAAATGGAACCTCACTTTTAGACTTAGTTTTTTTGCCATAATACAGCACAGCGCATTAAGACAGGTAATGTTTATTATATTAATGTAAAATCAGCTAAGTAGTCTGTCATTAGCATAACTGTGCTCTCTGTAACAATACAACTCCCTATTATAAGGGGGGGGGGTGTGCGCCTTAAAATTAAATTAGCATTTTATTATTATAATTTTGTTTATCGTATTTTATCAGGAGTGAAGATCTCCGTCTGACCCACAGAAAGCAGAACGATGGGTTCTGCTGACATTCCCTGGCATGTCAGGATGTCTGCCGTCTTCTGTATTCTCTTCTAGCCGAGGAAAAATGGGAATATTTTCGTATTTGTTTACAGAATGAAACATCTGATCTTATCTTCCACTTCTCATGCATACCAGGTTTCTCACTAAGTGCCAGGATAATTGTTTCTGCTATAATAAATACCCATTTAATTTGCATAAAAATATAAAGTTTACATAAATTAAATCCTTTCTACATCTAACATTTGTCAAATAGAGACTAAACCAGATCATACACACACACATCCAAATACCCCTTTAATAAGATGAGTGAGATTTTAAGCTTGAGCTTATCATCAGAATTATTCACATTTTTAAAAGTTACCGTTTCTGTTTCCATCTCTAGCAAGAAAGGAAAAATTATATAACCTGCTGTACATGGTTCCAAACAGGGGTGATTTTATAATGATTCAGTTTAAAACTGAAAAAAAAAAAAAAAAAAGGAAAAAAAAACCCTGCTGCATTTTTTTCCAGAGTTTAGGAAAGGAAATGTTAGATCAACATATTCTGCCAAAAAACCCTCAAATAAACGAAAAGCAATCCTGCTTAGAAACATCCAAAATACCCCTAAAGCCCTTAAAAACCCCTTGAAACCCTCTCTCCCCAACACCCTTAATATACTGAGAATGATCATGGTGTCAGATTCCTTACATTTGTGTATTAATTCATACATACATTATGGAGAGCTTAATTAAATAATAAAAGACTATGATTGAACCAGCAACATTTAATATGCCCAGAATTTCATGTACGTGAAAGGGAAGTGTTATACAGAGGGACTTTTTCCTCCTTTTTTTTTTTTTCCTTATGGTAGATTTTAAAGAACTGCAACTCCCAACAGATTTCTAGGAAGGATGAGCCCTCTCCACACTCCTGGCTATTTTCTCCTGCAAGAATCAAATTCATAGCTGCCTGCTTTTCTAACTCAGGGCATTTGAGATGACGTACATTGTCGTGGCCAGCTGAAAAAAAAAATAAATTAGTGATTCTTAAAAAAAAAATCCACCTGGTTAAATCATGCTGTTTATTTCTCACACAAGCCAGAGCTCTGCTTAAACACTCGGGTTGGCTTTGCCACTCTGGTTCCAAGTGACGCCTTTGTAACAGTTGTAAACTTTATTTGCTTAAAAATGTGCAGGTTTTCACACCTATGGCAGACACCTACAGCTGAACATCACAGCTAAGCACAACGGTGCAAATTAGATTCTAATGAGAAAACATCAGTTGCTTCTTTGACAATTTTGCCATTCACTGATTTACTTCTAATGAAGACGCACTCCAACCAGCCAGCTCGCCGTGTTAAAGGTCAAAGCACGTTCAAAAAAATGCCTCACAAAATCAAGGCAAATGGGAAACCCATAAAGAAACCTTCTCATAAAGTGGCGTGGCAATTAGAGTAATTGTGCAAAAAGCCGTCTTCGGTAAAAAGTAAAAGAAATTAAGCTGCCACTACTGTAACAGGTTAGATGAAAATCAAAATTTAATGTATTCTCCCTTGTGTCGTCTTGTTTTGTCAAGACATCAAATAGAATTGGAAAGTACAAAATAACAAGCCCTTGAGAAATCACAGAAGCCGACCTTTTTGATGTTGTTGGTTTACCTTGTTCTCAGTTATTTGAACAATGATGTTTCAGATTTAAGGGCAAGATAAAGCTTAAAAATTAAAACCCGTTGTCAGTTTGGGGAGGAGGGGGCGTTGTCCCTCCCAAAAAAAAGAGCATCTTACCTAATCAATGAAGGCAAATCCATCCAAAAACTAGTGCACAGAACAATTAGCAATTCCACTTATTTGTTCAATATTCAGTCTGGGTTCTGTAACATTCATTCAACTTCAATAAAGACCACAGATCCTCCTGCTAGCGCAGGAAACCGCACTGGAAAGGTTAAAAAGGAGAAAAAAAAAAAATGGAAGAAAAAAAGGCTGGGGCAGAGATATTTGCCAGTGCTGCTTCTCTCCCAGTCTCTACACGGCAACTTTAAGCTGTAGATGAATATATGGTGGATTTTTTTTCCCCTTTGCTTTTAACTGGCAAGAGAAGCTGAACAAGTAAGCACCTTATAAAAACAAAACAGGACAGGACATTTTAACTGAACTACAGCAAAGCAGTTTCCAGTAATGCAGTTCTGCTTTCAATAAAACAAACAAACTGCTTAAAATCAGCCAAGCCTTTCACCAAACAATAACAAATTTAGCTTATGGTGTCAGGACTTTCCCACAATCTAGTTCTGCAGGTGTTGATAAAACTACCCCTGCTACTGCTTTTCCCTTGCAAAGAGGGGAGAAAAACAACACCAGTAAGTTATCCTGCTACTGAGAAACCTTTACAGAAAGTAAATCCAAGTGCTGTGTCCTCCCAGCTCACGTTTGTCTACAGCAGCTCTGAAGAGACTAAGAAATACAGAGCAGAAAAAGCACAGGAGCTTTTGAAATTCCTTCAACTTCTGAACGCAAAAATCCTTCTCCCCTTACCTTTTTTCAGCTGCTGGAGCATGTAATCACCGACACAGAAACCAAGGCATTTTGCACTGAAATAATAATTTCAGGATTTTAAAACCAACTTCATTCTCAAGCGACAGCGGTGCTTGAGCACTGTCAGGTCAAAATGGTGCATTAGAAATCGCTCTGACTGCCCTATCTTGCTTTCAGTGCCTAAAAATCCATTTTACCCTTCTCCACACAACTGTTGCAACCCTTTTCTTCCTTGCACACAACTAAAACCAACTCAGCTCGCACAGACATCAGAGCCCACCGTCCATCAGTGCAACCATCCATCTGTGACGCACTGCTGCGACTCTACCGTGGGGTCTGATCGCTCTTCACACCCCAGCACAAATTTCAGCTTAAGTGGGGTTAGGAGTTACACTTCTAAAACTTGTGCAGGGCTCCTCCAGCCCCAGAAGAACGTGAGGCACCCACACCTTCCTCTGAGCGCTGAGTTCCCTGCAAAGACAGCGCAGGGATTTCATTTCTTCCCTGTCAATCCCATTGTATTTATGACTTCTCTTTAGTTCAGCTGAGTGACTGGTCAGAGCATGTCTCAGAGCTTTTTTTTTTTTTCTTTTAAAGCAAAAATAACACTGCTTAGAAAAGGGAGGGCACAATGGCACAGCACAGTAAAGCGAATGTTAAACAAGACTCAGGAAAAAAAAACAAACCAACTGTAGCAAACAAAAAAAATTTCAAAGCAGCCCTTCCTATCATAAGCTTTCTGATGATTTATGGTTTACCAACTCAGCAAGGTTACGCAACAGTGCATGCCTTTAGATGCATTATTTGAGTCAGTTGAGATTTAATTAAGATCACAGCCTCCAAAATCCCTGTCAAATGAAAATTCACAGAAGACAATACACTATATATCCTCATGCAGATAGTCTCCATTCCATGCTCTGGAATAACATAAGTTAATCCTCGTTTCTATGGTGGCAGACAAAAGTTCACTAATTTTGTTTTCTTTTGACACTTGTGTTGTTTTCTGTTTTATGTCATGAGATCATTCCCTTTTGAAAGGGGAGGGGAGCTGATATAGGGGGAGAGGAGGGAGAGCAATATGTCTGAATATGGCAGCAGATGTATTTTGACATTCTCACAGTTCTGCTGTGATGTCATCAAGTTTTCATATAATTAACCCCTGCCAGTAAGAGCATCCTTTCATGACATCTGTCCATTGGGAAGAGGAGGAAGGAGTCAGGAAAAAAAGCACAAAAAATGCCTCAGTCTTGCTCTCACACTAAAACCAAAATCAAACAAAATTTAATTAAGGCTACGGAACAGCATTTACATCTTTCTTCTGTATCAGTGACTGGCTTTCTCCAATTCATTATCTGCCCCAACTACCTCCTCACCTCCGAGGTGCTCTGAAACCACACGCCACCGTCGCCCAGCTCATTCCCAGCGCTTTCTCCTCCTGACGGTCCTGGTGCAGGGGAATCCCTTCACTCTAAAATCCAATTCCTCTATTTGCTAAGCATGAGCACTTTAAATATAACAATACTTCTTACAGAGAAATTGCTAGAACTTTACCTCATTCCACTGTATTCCTATTTGCATTATCTTAATATCTGCTTGCTTATCTCATGGTTTAGAAATGACAGGTGCTAGCGGTCTTTTGTTTGACAGGCCACTACACAAATAACTGTCTTGCCTGAAAGGGCTAATGCACTACTAATGAACAATAAATCAACTTTGATTATAAAGTGTCAGACCAATCAGTTTGCAGTTCAGCTCTATCACAGTCTAGGCCAAGGCAGCTACTCTGTTCAGGCAGGACTCGGGTTTCATCTCTGCAACCTTATCAATGAAATTTTTTTGGACGTAGCCACAGGAGATCACTGAAAGCCCTCTGACAGCAGATTTTTCCGCTGGCTGCGAGGAGAGGACAGAGCCTGCTTTTAGAGACTTCCTAGGCTGCTACTACAATAAATATACAATCAACAAAAGCCATTTCTTTACCAGACAGAAGCACGCTCTAATGACATACGCACATGTGCACATGTGTTGTAGCCGTGACTTTTAGAGGCAAACAGAAATGCCTTTCAACTCGGTGTAAAAGATGTGCGAGATGCCTGAGAGCTCTGCACATTAAACACGCTTATGAGGGGTTCGATCTGGTAAATAATAATTTAGCAGGCAGGGTGCTTACAGCTCCGGGGGGAGAGGAGGAGGGTAAAGTGCCTCCTCGCCTACTACAGCTACTGCACACACACAAGGCATTCCAGGACTGGGCCCAGGAGCATCGGGCATGAGACTCAGCTGTGATCCAAATTTAAAAAAAATAAAATTAAAAAAAAAAATTAACATTTCAGTTTATTTATAAAAAGGCAAACTAGCGTGTGCAAGTCACTTTTTATTAGAAATAAACTTCAGCGATTTATTGTAGTTCACAACTCAACACTCACTGCTAGAATAAATCCAACCGTTTGGTTTTCATAAACAGATCTTGGTCACCCCGAATGATTCACACTTCCTGCCACCAAACTTGTTTTTATTTAAAAATGTGAAATGGTAGCGTGTCGAACGCCGGCACACGCTCCGAGACGGCTGTGTCGCGTTACCGAGGGGCTTTTCCCTGCCACCAGCACAAGGACAAGTCACAACTCCGTTTTCGGAGACAAGCTGGCTTTGAAGGAGTTAATTCCAGGGAGGAAGAGTGTATATGCACTTTGCTCTAAACTTACCACCCACTTCCTAAGGGTTCCCTCCTCCCCGCCACCACCACCCTCGAAATTTCAGCTCACTCGCACTGCAACGCTGACACCGAGCCCGGCTACGCCGAGATCCCGTTACATCCATTTCGCCGGGGTTCACAGCACTAGTCAATGTCAAAAACAAAGCTCACTCACTTAATTTCCCTCTGGTAAATTGACTGGCGAATCCATTCAGCGATCCCGGTCCCTGACATTTAAACCTGACACTGTTTTATCCGGCTCCGCGCACTTTCCCTCCTTCCCCGTTCTTCTTCCCAACTCGGGCGCTGCGGCACAGCCCGCCCGGCTACGCGCACCCGCGGCTGTCACGACAGGCGCCAGGCGACACGCTCCGCTCATCACTTCTAAAAACCCCCGGCGAGTTGCGGGGCGCACACGCTGTCCCTCCCCACCTCCCTCCTCCTCCTCCCGCGGACGAGCCGGGACCGCGCGGCTCCTCCAGGCCGCCGCGGCTCTTTCCGCCACTTTGCGCGGGCCTCCCGCCCCCGATCCCCCCGCGGGGCACCCACCTGGGCGGCGGCGGGCGGCGTGCGGCGCGCCGGGCCATGGAGCGGGCTGGCGGAGCGGCGGGCGCGGAGCGGAGCGGAGCCTCC
>VZUI01047514.1:0-50721 GCA_013401135.1 Cettia cetti | reverse complement strand
CAGAGCCTGCCCTCGGGCATGCCTGTCCCTGTCCCTGTCCCTGTCCCCTGTCCCCTGTCCCCTGTCCCTGTCCCCTGCCCCCCGCCCCGTGCCGCCATCGCAAGCGTGGAGCGGGGCGCCCTCTGCCGCGGGAGAGCGGCACTGCCGGGAGCGGGCGGGCGGGGAGGGGGCGAGCGGCCCCCCCGGAACCTCTCGCCCGCTCTCGGCAGCCCCGTTTCGACAGCAGGGTAGGCAGCAAGGCAGAATCCCCCCTTCCCTCCACCTGCAAAGTCTGGATCCCACTTCTCATGCTCACCCCCGGCCCCCCATTCCCAAGCGCGGATGCTGTGACAAGCCCCCCAGCTAGTGTCCTCCTCCATGTAGGGTGCAGCACCCTGCTGTGGAGCGGGAGCTTTCCCTCCAGGGGAAGGAGGAGAAACGTGTTCGTGCTCCCCAGCTTTTCCTCAAAGGCTCTTTTCAAGCAGCGGCTCCCAAGTGAGAGGTGCTTCGCGGCGTGTCTGGGCTCGTAGGTTTGGCTGCCGAGGACTTTTCCAAGTGCTTTTTGTCTTTGTGGCTCCTTCCCCTGCACCCCGCTGCCTCCCGACTCTCCTGCAGTCCCTGTCTCCTTCTGGTCCTTTCTCAGAGGAAATCGTGCCTCCTTCCAAGCATTCCCAAGCCGTTTTATCCACCCTGTTTTGGCAAACCGGCTCCAGAAAAGCTGGCAGTGGTGAGCTGAAACATCACAGCATCCAGCTGGCTGCTCTCCTCTGCTGCCAGAGGGTTCTGCGTGTCCCTTGTGTGTCCCTGGTCCCTTTTTTGAACCTGAACGTGGCCGTGGATTTGTACTCAGGCCCCAAGCTCCAAACCCGTGCTTGAAGAAACATCCCCTGCGGCTGCCTCCACTTCCCCAGGGGAACGTCTGGCAGAGCCCGACACCAGCCACGGGCTGATTTATGCCGCCGCCTGAAATAAAGCGTTGCCCGTCCTGCTCTTCACGCTGGGTGAGCCGAGCCCGTTCAAAAACCAGTTTCAGGACGAAACTTCTGTGATCTCTTGGTGTGAACCAGGCCTAGGCAGACAGGTACGGGGGAATGCTGCACCCCTGGGCAGGGCATGGGAGAGCTGTTCACAGCACGGGCACAACAGAGACGGGGGCAGCTGTGGGGGCAGATGCCCTGATTCTGCAAGGGACCATGGCCAGGGGCTCCCTGTGACTGGCTTAGAAGAAGGGGAGCAAAGGGGTTTTTAGTAAGTCCTCACATTCTGGGCAGATCTGTGGTCACCACTCCAGAGGTGCAGCACCCCGTGGCACCTGGCGGGAAGTGGCACAGGGCAGCAACTCCCCTGTTCATGCCACACACTGGATGCTTGGAGCAGGGTCACATCTGCCCCAAATCCTGGCCAAGACCTGCGTGTCTGTCCCCTTTGTGCTCACAGCCCCAAAGTGATGCCCGCAGCAGTCTCCTGCCCCACCCCAGCTCCAAAATGCCCTTTGGGGAAGGAGGCGGTGGTCTTTGTGTCCCTTTAAGACGCGGCAATGCTTTGCCAACGCCAGCTGCTCCCCAGCCACACACGCTCCCCTACAATGCCCTTTTCATGCACAGCGGCCGTCTGAGCAGTGAAATGCCCCTTCAGAGCCACGCCGTGCCCGTGCCAGCTGTGACTCTCGCAATGCGGGTGCTCTCTCAGCATGGCACAGCGTCCTTGCCAGCTCCGGCGAGAGCGATGCCAGCAAATACCCCGGGGCCGCGGGAGCTCTCCCTCGCCGCAAACGCGGCATCGGCAAAAGCCGCCGGGCAGCGCGGCTGTCCCGGCCCTCCCGGCAGCCCCGGGGATGCGGGTGCTGCTCTCTTTCCCCTGGCACTGAATGCCCGTTTCTACTCCAGGTCACTCGGCAGCGCTGCAGTCATAAATCCTGGCCACCTGCCCTCAAGGGCCAGCACAAATGCTGCCTCGTTAGGTTTAGCTAATAAAGCAATAACAACAAGAGAAAAAAGCGAGCTAATCCCTGAGTGCTGGCGCTGGGCTCTGAGGTGCCATATTGCACCAGGGAAAAGCGGTGAGGCAGCGGGGCTGGGCAGGCTGTGAGCCGGGCAGCGGGGAGCCCACAGCCATATGGATCCAACCTTGGATCTGCTGGGAGTTACAGCAGTGATATTTCCAGGGAGAAAGCCAGTGTCCCAGGCCTGGCTGGTTTATTTGCAGCCTCCAGAGAAGCAAGGCAGCACATCCCTGAGTGCAGAGAAGGGGAAGAAATGGGTTCAGGAAGAGAAGCAGCATCACAGAGGATGCTGGTGGGGGTGGAGGGGTGGGTATGAGCCTCCCCACCTCATGGACCTGCTGCTGTGTGCAGAGGGGTGTAAAACTCAGAACCAGACATCTCTAAAGGCACCTCTCAAAACATAGAGTGTACCTGTCCTTAACGCCTCACAACCTAATTTTTCCCTCTTAGAGCCCCTCCCTAGCCCAAACGCCACAGCACTTCCAGCTTGATACCACCCCCCAGCTCTCTTCCCAGCCACAGTCCCTCTGCAGTGTGGTGGCATCATGCCACAGTGAGTGGATTGTCCCATGGAACATTCAACTGCCTTGCTTCCCAAAGGATTCCTGCAGTGGTGGCAAGCAGGTCCCACGGGTGATGCTGCTGTCACACCACTGTGCTTGCTGCCCTGACCATGGCTCCCCTGGACAGCTGGACTGAAGTCCATGTGAATGTTGTACCCTACTGGAACAGGATCAGGTTCCCAGAGAAGCCCCAGCTGGCCAGGGATGGGTTCTCCAGGTGCATTGGTTGCTTGGACATCTTGGGAGGAAGGTCCCTTCCTTAGTATCTTTTCCAAAGTCTTCCAGATGTGATCAGCCCTGGGACTGCACCCATCCAGGCTGGGACTTCTACACTGAATGACACCCAACGTGAAGCCATGTCCTCATCATATGCCCCTGCCTTCCTCTCTGTCACCATTGTGTCACCCTGGGGAAGTATGAGGGGGCCCACATTCCTTGCTGCCGAGTGCTGTGCTCATGTCCAGGCTAGGAAGCAGGACATCCTTAACTTGCTGGTCAAGGTGGAGTTGCATGTGTTTGTGACAAGGACTGGGGTGTCCCAGCAAAGAAAAGAGACCAGTCCTGGATAGAAACACTCCCTGGTACAATGTGACAATGGGTGCTGGGACTCGGTGGCCAGTCTTTGGTGCCATGAGCACCAGTGGACGTGGGCACTGAAAGCCAAAAGGAGGCTGGTGTGTCGTGACTGCCTAGCAGGGTGTTTGATGAGCTGGAGCCCAGGGCTCTTCATCTCTCACGGGCAGATTTCCCAAGGAGAAGTGCATGCTCACCACTTTCTCCTGAGCTGCAGCCCGGGTTGGTTATGAATAATGGATCAGATAAGAGGCGATCGATGCGTCTCACCCCGGCTCCTCTCCTCTCCTCCAGCCTTCCCCAGCCTCTCTCACTCTGCCTGGCTGGACCTGTGCCCCTCGTCACTCATTTGCTGGTGGCATCATGCACGGACAGCTGGGACTCAGCCCAGCGGATGAGTGGAGTCAGAGGTGCCAGCAGTGATGGCCAGGCACGGGACCAGCTCCGTGGATCATTTCAGATCGCATTTCCAGGGAAAAATTTGGCAGGTACAGGAGTTTCCACCCTGCCAGGGGTTTCCCTGTGCTGCTCAACAGCAGCAATGGGTAACTCTCCCATCCACACCAGCAGAGATGAGAGTCTCATATCCAGTGACCTCAGCTGGAGGGAATATGGACCTGGGGATGCACAATCAGTTCAGGAGAAAGAGAAGGTAGAGTCAGCCTATGAGGAGCTGCGTGTGATTTGTGGATGGAAGAGCAGTTTCTTGCCACTTCCAGGCCATTTGCTATATGGACAAATGAGTGATTTTTATTGCATGCACTCCTCGAATGCTGTGTCACTTGCCAGAGCTCCCCAGTTGAGTGGAAATGGGGCACAACCCTTCTGAAAAGCCCCCTGAGAGGATGCCACCGAGGTCTAATGCAATCTGAAGCTAAGGGAGGCAAGCCAGGAGCAGGAGTAAGGGCTGAGACAACCTTGAGCAGAGGGGGATTGGCAGAGGTGGATGCAGATAAGGAACGGCTGCTCTTGGTGGGGTGTGTCTGAGCACACATGCCTGGTATTTGCAAATCCAGCCTGATTTATCCTGCCTCCAGGACTTTGGCCAAATAAGATCTTGGCAGGAATTTCTTGGTAAGATGTAGAGACAACTCTGGCCTTGGCAAGGCAAACACTGAACCTTTCAGAGAGACCAGGACCAAGAAAGTGGTCTGATCACTTACATGTCCAGTAGGGTGCAGGTACCAGGGCTCCAAGAATTCTCCTCCTCTCCTGCAGCAGCCCATTTGTGGAGCTCCTGTAGCACCTCTCGGGTAGCTCCCAGCCAGTGAGGAGAGCAGCTGGATGCTCCCAAAGCCTTAGACTGCAGCACTTCAGCTGGTTCTCACTGCATTTCCAGGTCACTTTAGGGCAGTGTCACCTCTGTCTATCACCCACACAGCCTTCACTGGATCACAGACTCACTCAGATCCCCCAACCCCTTTTGTCTCCTCCAGGAGCTCAGCATCTGGCTCGGCATCTCAAGTTCTCTATTCCTGAAATGTTTTGGGATCACACCATTACCAGCAGGGCCAAGACTTAATCTCTTGGCGACACTGGAGATTAGCTCCAAGGCCTTGAATTGGCAACTGAAAGAGAGGCAGAGGCTGCTTGGAACTGTTTCCAACTGGGCCAGGCACACAGTCGGCAGAGGATGTAATCCCCCCCCCCAGGGATGCCACTGTGATCACAGAACAATTATGAACAGACAAACCTCACAAGCTCCAAGGGTGAGAGCCAGTTCTTGGGTCATCACAGCCACATAAGCTGACCATGCCAGTGACCAGGGACCATAGAGCCAAGTTTGGGCAGCCACAGTGTCCTGTCACTCCTCAGCACTTCCCATGTAATAAATGTTGCATGAGGACATTTCCTCCATCCAGATGCCCAATGACAATCCCATAACCCCACTGATTCAGAGCCAGGATCGAAACCCATTGCCTCACTCCTTCCCAGGGACTCTCCTGGCTCATCCTGTCATGCCTGCACAATTTAACCCACTGCCTTCTCTTCCCAGCTGATGCTGCTTTGCTCCATCTTTCTGAGAGCCTTGGCTCCCTCCCTCTCCTTCTCCTGTCTTGGGGGAAAGTAGTTCCCAAGGTGCTCAGAGCAGCGAGGCCAGAAAACCAGGGCATTTCTCCAGCTCACCTAATTGTTGGTTACTGCCCCTCTCCCTTGGTGCCTAATTAAGTGGAGCAGGAGGAAAGCCCGGGAGAAGCTGCTGAAGGCACAGGAACACGTGTGCACATTATGGAGAGGCTGGTGAGTGTCCTCATCCACACTGCTTCAAAAACAACTCCTCCTTCTCTGGAGGAGAGTGATGCCAGGGAACAAGCTGGACCTCGTGTCTAGACCCGGATGCACACCTGCGATGTGACAAATGCTTCACACATGCTTGTTGCTAAGTGATCTGCAAGACAGCTGTCAGGTTTAGAGTAGAGAAGAGAGTTCATCCCAGAGGGGCTGCAATAGGGATGAGCAGAACCAGGGCTGGTGGCCAGGCTCCCTCCTGGGCTCTAGCTCTTGCTTATCTCCCACCACAAACTTCAAACCGCCCCCTTGGTATTGAATTTTTGTCATGGCTCCTTGAACCGAGACCCAGGAGTGCATGGGACATGAAAGACCGTCTTGAAACTGATTTCCTGGCTGCCTCAGCTTTGCAATCCCTTAGAACAGTGGGTGGAGTTGGATGCTGGTCCAGGGTCTGACTGAAAATCCCTGAAGCAGACCTGACTCTTTCTCCCATACTTTAGGGAGGATTTCAGAAGAGCTATTTCAGCTTTGAATCCTTGCTTCAAATTTATTGCAAGCCAGGGCTGCCTGAACAAGCACCTGGCTGCAGTGTGTTGAAGGGGAGGAAGCCCACTCCATCAGTGCAACATCTGCGAAGCTGCGGTCCCTGGGAAGACAGCGCTGCAGGCAGAGGAAGGGCTGAGCTGCTGCTATAGAGAAGCCTGTCCCAAACATGATGCCAGCCCAGCTCCTTGCTGCATCACCTCATTCCCATGGTCCAGCAGCTCTGGTTTAGCTCCTGCTCTCAGCTGGGGACAAGCAGCCAGGCTGCTGGATTCGCCCGTGCTGTCCCGATGGAGGCAGGGCACGTGTGTGTGTGTGGCCCTGTGTGCAGGCAGAGCCTTGCCCACCACATGCCCAAGCCCACGGGGGCAGCAAAGGCAGGATCCTGAGTGCCAGCAGCACGTGGTGCTGGGATGCTGGAGCCATGCCTGCCTCATGCTTTGCTGTAGCCTTTGGCTCTCCCCCTGCTGCCTGCCAGTGCATTTCTCCTGATGACAAATAGTCCCTCGATGTCACCAAGGATTGTGATGCTGTTACACTTCTTGCTGAAATAAGCAATAAGGGCTGGGGTGGGGTCAGGCCTTTCTGGCTCCACATCTCCCTCCTGCAGCCAGCCTGGCCCCGCAGGGCTGCTCCAATGGGCGGCAAAGCAGACTCGCCAGGACCCTCTTTAATGAAACAGGGGCTACACAGGAAAATTGGAACAAACACTAGCAGGAGCATTTGCTTTGCCAGGATGCTCCAGCCAGCTCCAGGCAAAAAGTTCGAGCAGCCAAACTTTCCCTGCTCAATATTTGTGTTTGTTTTGTGTTTAGGGTGTTGCTTGGGCTGTAGTGAGAGATTTATCTCCAAGAGAGAAAAGGCAGCTGGATTTGGTGGCATATGTCTCCTTTGGGTTCCAGCCCATTTTGGGCCATGCATGGCTAAGGGTGAACTTAATGTGCATGGCCTGAGCTGAGCAGTGACTTCCGACAGCCTTGGGAAGATTTAGGTAGCAAGGTGAGCCATGGGGACGGGTAGGGCATCCCAAAGTAACATATCATCCTTCCCTGCCTCCATCCCTACCCAAGCAGAGCCCTGGACCCTTCAAACACCCAGTACCCACCATGCCTTGTCCCACTCGTGCCAGTGCTGGCAGCCTGGACACCTGTGCAGCCACGCCAGGTTCCCAGGTGCGCTTCTGAGCAGGTCTGGTTCCACACATGGGCACTGTGAAGGGGCTGCGTGGGTTGGAATACACGGCAATCTCGTTAAAGTCTGGGCTTTAACAAGTCGTGAGCACAATGCTGTGTCATCATTAGCACTGTCTGTTGAGGAGCCCCAAGCACTGCTAACCCAGACTGTTCAGCTCTGGGGTTAATTCCAAAGCCAGCCTGATCACAATCCCTCTATGATTTTACCTACCTGCAAAGGAACAGCAGAAATCCAGAGTCAGGTCAGGTTCCATATAAGAAAAGAAAAGATAAATCAAAGAAACTGACTGCCTAGATAAGGCAGCCTGTGTAGGATGCAGCCTTATGTGTTTTTTTTACCCTATACTCACTGATCTTCAAGAGGGACTTGTCACAGCCGGGTCTGCCCCTCTAGAGCCTCAGGAGCCGGCCTGCCCTTGGTGTGGGTCCCTCACAATGAGCCCTTTGGAAACCAGTACAGGGGTTGGAGGGCAAGAGCAGTGCTGAGGCCACCTGGACCCCAGCTTTGAATCAGAACTTTTTTTTTTGGTACGTGAGCAGGCTTGACATAGGTGCCAGCCTGACTTCTGTGCCTCGGTTTTGCCCTCCCCCCCTGCCAGAGGATACCAGCTGCCCAGGCAGAGCCAGACAATTCCAACAGAAGATGTGTGGGGAGGGGAAGAGGCCACAGCATCTAAATCCATATCCGTTGGCATTGCCAGGGGAAATTCCTCCTGAGGACATGAGACGGCAGCCACACAGCACGGTATTGAGAGTGGAGTCACCGAGTTAATTTGGCTTTCCAATTAACAACAAGGGAGGTCATTACTGCTCATGGCTCTCTGTCCTGACATGTTGCTGCCCAGAGCCTGGAGCTTGGCAGTGGAGCAAAGAGGATGGGCTGGGGGCCTTGGTCAGGCACTCGCCCCCTGCCCTGTGAACAAAGCCCAGTGCAAGCAGAAATTCACACCAAAGGAGGGGATTGGGATTGGTGTTCCCAGAGGCACTCACCTTCCTGCCTGTGCCAGGACCCCTCACTTCCCCACTGAGTCCTCCCCTTCCTACAGCCATCCCCAGAACATCCATGCTGGAACTGGCCTGCCCTGCATGTGCCTGCACCTGCACAGTTCCCAGCTGTGCATGGACACTGCTGTCCTGTAGCTTTGCTCCTGACAGAAGGGGCACCCAGCACTGAGGGCTGATGCTTCACATGCAAACCCCAGAAATTATTAAAAGAAAACTGGTCAGGAACACTTTGTATTCAAGAGTGGGACAACAAAGTGCCAAGGCTGAAGCAGGATGAGGCTGGAAATTTTTCCCATCAGGGTGGGGTTTAGCAAGGTTTTTCTCTCTGTAGCTGGGTGAATCACATGCTCAGAGCCTGTGAAGGCAAGATAACCCTGCGCCAAACCTGCGGCTACTGAAAAGGCGTGACACACTACTGTGAGCATCCCTGGCCATACCAGGGCTGTCCTGCCACCCTAATGTGCTCCATCAGAGCCACTGAGTCCCAAAATATCCCCCTCCTGCCAGTGCCCTTTATAGCAGCTTTGGTGGGGCTGGAAACACCTTCCAACAGGTGGGACAGGGTGAAGAGAGTTGTTCTCTCACCCATCACCCCACGGGGTGCACCCAACAGCAGCGCCCTCCGCCGTGCCAACGCGGGTGTCACAAAGGCAGATTCCCCACCGGCCCCGGGGTCTGGCAGCTGGCGGGGGCCCTGCCTGTCCGCAGCCCCGAGCAGGACGGGAATGGGCTTGGGACGGGGATGGGGGCCAGCATCCCGGACAAAAGAGCTGGATTATTCGGTACAAGCATACCCCCTGCCGACGAGCTGGAAAAACACAGCTCTCCGGACAACACACCCTCCCCCCGAAAAAACACAACCGAACGCAAACCAGCTACAACCATGGGGGGACGGGGGAGGGGGAAGGGGGCACCGGGGCAGCCCCGAGGCGAAGGCCGGCGGCTGGACAGGGGCCCTGCACCGCCAAGGGGTTGGGGCCGGGAGTCGCCCACAACACGCGTGAAACACCCGCCCACCCCGTCTCGCCAGGCCCAGCATTTACAAGTTTTTTCCTCAAGAGGTTTGCGGTTTCCAGCCTTTCCCGCCCGGCCTCTCCGCGCAGCACCCGGGATCCCTCCGAGCGCCCCCAGCCCGGCAGGCGGGAGGAGCCGGGGCATCCCCGGGGCATCCCCGGGGCATCTCCGGGGCATCCCCGGCGCTGTTTTATCCGATGTTTGCGGCTAGATTGCAGTTTCGCCTCCGTTGTTTGCTCTTTTTCTTTTTTTTTTTTTTTTTTAATTCTTTCCCCCCGCTGCGCGGCTCCCCCCGCAGTGCTGCCCGCCCCGCCAATCCGGGCCCTGCGGGGCTGGGGGGCTCCGGCAGCGCCTTTAAAAGCCGAGCCCTTTGTGCGCCGGAGCCCGCCGGAGCCCCGCATCGGCAGCTGCCGGGGTCGGACCGGGATGTGCCGTGCCGGGATGTGCCGTGCCGGGATGTGCCGTGCCGTGCCGTGCCGTGCCGTGCCGTGCCGTGCCGTGCCGTGCCGTGCCGCCGGCAGCCGCCGCCGCCGCCGGGAGGAGCCCTGGACCGCGCTGCACCGGCAGCCCCGGGACCCGAGCATCCCCTCGGCAGGTATTTAATCCTCCCCCCCTGCACCCCAATAAACGTGCCCGGCTTGCCCCGCTCGCCGTTTTGCCGGGTCTGGGTTGGTCGGCTTTTCTTATTTATTTACTTTTTTTTTTTTTTTTTACTCGATACCCGTCTTCCTCCTTCCCTCCCTCGCAGCCGCTCGTTCGGGATGGAGGGGCTGAGCGTGTTGTGCTGGTGGCACTGGGGCAGGCTGAGGTGACAGGGCTGCCGGAGCCGGGTGCTGCCCACTGGTGGATATGTCGGGGCTCGTTGGGGACAGCTCAGTGTCACTGCTGCTGAGGGCGGGGTGAGCACAGAGCGGCTCCGTGGAGTCTGTTATTGTACGGAGGGGGTGGGATCAGCACTATGGGTTGCTGCTGCCCTGCACTGGGTGCTCTGTGGGCACCTCCAGACTCTCTTTGCAGTGCCTGTGGGCAGACCTTTCACAAACCCCTTGAAATTTGGCCCTAAGGACTCTTGCAGCTCAGCTACCAGCTTCAGGGGGACGCCAAACTCGCCTTGGATGTCCCTACAGCTGCCTTGTCACCAAGTAGTACCACGAGCAGTGGCCCCCGGCAGCAGCTACATCCCTGCTCTGTCCCCAGCCAGCCCTGCTGAGGTGGGACCTGCCTGCAATCCCTCCAGCCCCCAGCTCAGCCCTGCCTCTCCTCTTGCATTTTGGCCAAAGCTCTGCTGCAGTCTCAAAGCTGTGCCGTGTCCTTGGAAGCAGAAAGGTTCCCTCCTGGGGTGAGCAGTGGTGGCTGGAGCCAGCTAACAGCCCCACAGGCACTGCATCCGGGCTGCCATTTCCCATCCTTGTCCCTGACTCCCTGGCCCCTGGCTGGGAGGGGATACACAGGTGGCTCCGACTGGAGCTGGGAGACTGGGGACTGAGTTCAGGTATGTGGTGGTTAGCTACCCCACCTGGGCCTGCTCTTTGCTCCTGGTGGGCTTGCTGAGTGCTGGAGAAACATCAGGCTTGCCTGGGAAGTGCGAGGGGCCCCGACCTTTGCCCTGTGGGAAGTCGCCCAGGGAACCGTTGGTGAACTTGGACACCATCGCGGCCCTGCTGCGCCAAAGCCACCAACCCTGCCTGAGCAGAGCCTGGAGAAGACATGGCTCACAGCCACCCACGGAGCCCCCCTTCCTCACCCTGCTCTTAGAGGGACGCTACTCCCCTGATTGCTGCCTGAGCGTGAGCGAGCAGCCACGCTGTGCAAGGCACCCTGGCTGGGCTGGCAATCCCCCGCGGCACTTGGGCTGGGGACAAGCCCTGGCTGGGGACCAAGGGCGGGCTCTCAGCAGCCCCCACGGGCAGGGAGAGCCGTTGGTGCAGTTGTTTGCATGAGCAAGAGCGAGAGCTGGGGCTGACCGCAGGAACCTGCGGCTGCCGCAGGGGGCCTGGCTGCTACGGGGGTCCCGTTGGCCCCAGGGAACAGCTGAGGGGCTGTTATGCAAATTTAGAGGAGCCAGGAAACCAGTCAGAGGGCAGAGGACTTTGAATTTCTTCTCTCTCCTCTCAGTCACCAGGGCTGATTTCCCTGGCTCCAAGATGCTGTGCCTGATGAGAGCCTTGGATGGGATCCTTCCAACGTGGCGTTGCTCTGGCACCTGGGCACTGGCTGGTCCTTGTCCCCGTATCTGGGCAGGGCTGGGCACTAAATGCCTCCCTGCTCCCAGGCTTGCCCCCCAGGAATGGCACAGCCTCGTGGTCTCCACACAGATTCTGCAACCTCTGTCAGGACCTACAGCTGTTCTGGGAAGGAGCTGGGATCAATGTGCAGTGGTGGGACAGAGTTGGTGCAGTTTTGGGAAAGGACCAATACTGGCTGTTCTAAGCTCAATCTCTGTTCCAGGGTTCTTCTGTGTATGGCTTCATAACAGCCTCCAGGGACAGTGGGACTGCTGCAGGGCCCAGATGGAGGGGACTCACCTTTGCCCTGGAAAAGTGGCACTGTGGCTGCAAGCATGAAATGTCTAAGGATGTGGCCCTGGTGTGGTCACCTCAAAGTCATCCTGGTATCTTCCTTTTGGCACATGCCTGGGGTACTGGGGGTTAGCAGTGGGTTTGGGGACATTGCCATCCCCCAGGAGGGTGGGGCTGGTTCCCTCTGCTCTGTCCCCTGACAGTCCTCTTGCACACTGTCCTTTGTCACAGACCCCTTGGCAGTGGCAGAGGATGATGTCCTTGCCTGCCCAGGTGTGCCAGAGAAACACCACAGGCCCACACATCCCCCAGGTACCATCACAGCCACACTCTGCCCTGCTCTTTGCACCCTGGTGACCCAAGCAATGGGCACAGGCAGTGACTGTCCCCTGGGAATCAGGTTCTGTGGACCCTGTGGTTTCACATGCCAGTGGCCAGGCTGGAGGCTGCAGCCTCCTGTCAGATACAAAAGGAGGAAGGTGTGTGTGTGAGCAAGAGAGGCCAGAACCTGTGGCAAGGCACACACAAGCTTCTGCCACTTCCTCACTCCACAGGAGGGACACGGGGAGTGACAGCTCTGAGTGACAGCCACCACCAAGCACAGCAGTGTGGCCAGCTCAGCAGCATGCCTCCTTCCCTGCACACCAAGCCACGGGTGAGTGGGATGTCACCTGCCTAACACAGAGGAGCAGAGCCCAGTCCTCAGAGCACTCTCTGGTAAGGTGGGAGGGGACAAGCCTGGTCTGGCACAGGAAAGAAAATTAGTCACATCACCACTCTGCCCCAGTGCCTGCTGGAAGTGTCCTGACAGGCAGATTTCCTCTGGCACAAGGGAAGCACCAGGGGGTAAATGCCCTTGTGCCTAGAAAATGGGAATCCCAGCAGGATGGGCTGTGCACAGCCCTCAGGCTGTTCTCTGCAGGAGAAATGCCCTGTAACGATCCTGATACCACCTTTGGGTGACAGAGGCTGGGTGCCTGTGACACAGACTGGCAAAACGTTGCTCCAGTGGGACATTGTGACTGTATTTGCTCCTCCAGTATGCTGCAAAGGCTGATTCCCTCTAATGCTCTCTTGGCCCTGGCTCCTGCTGCTGCCATTTGTCCCTGTGCCCTCCTTCCCAGCTGCCTTCCCATGCTGCAGGGAGGCAGAGCACAGCTGAAAATACACCTACTGCGTCCCCCCTTCCTGCCTGTTTGCTTCCTCCCTTCCTGGCTTTGCCTTTCAGCACGGCTTCCCAAAAAAACAAAGGTCATGCCGTCATGCCTTGCCTATATATACACACAAACACACACACACAGAGCTGGTGTCCTTCTAATAAACTTTGACCACATTTCCATCCCTGTGGACAGAGGGGCAGCAACCTGCAAACATGCTGAGGTCAATGGGGCTGGCAAAAATGTGCAGCTGAGAGAGGGAGAGAGAGGCTTTCCCTTCCTTTAGCACAGGGGTGGGCTGCTGCACAGCTCAACCCAGCACACCCCACCTGCAGGAAGGGCTTCATCTGGGTTCACACCTGAGCTGTGCTGCTGTGGGAGCTCCCTGGGTCCCAGGGCATGAGTGGCAGCCCCCTCACCTGGAATGAGCCCTGACAGACTCATTGCACAGCTGTGGGGCTCCAGGTGCTGTCCCTATGCCACAAGCTGGGCTCTAAACCCCTGTCAGCCACAGCCTGCACTCCACACACCCCAGAGAAGCCAAGTTTCACCAACCCAGAGGCAACAAGGTGATATCAAATGTGCTCATCCCACAGCTCCCCCACTCCATTTTCCCTCCAAAAAACCACAACTGCCCAAAACTCCCTGCAGAATCCACCCGTCAGTATTTAGGTTGAGCACACAGTGACTTATCTGACACAGTTTTTCAGAAACTTCCCCTCTGGTCTTGGTGTTATCACTGTGTTTCCATGCTCTCTCAGCAGAGGGGTGCCTGGGGCATTGGGGCTCCAGCCTGTACTGCTGGAGCTGCCCACGGGCTGGGTACAATGAGTGGGTAACTCACAATGCCCTGTGGGACACACTTCCTCAGTCTAAAATGTAGTTAAATTATTAAAATACACTTTAGGAAGAGCTTCAGATTGAGCAGGCCAAGGACAAAACCCTCCCAGATTCCATGACAGTGGTGAGTCTGGGGACTCAAAGCACCTTCATTGCTTGGTGAAGGTGTGACTCCTGGACACGGCTTGGGACAAGCGTCCCTTTCTGTCCCCAGGATGCAGGCAGTGCTCTGGGGGGAGCACAGAGGCACTGGATGGGGGTCGAGCTCACCTTCCTGGGATGTGACTTCTCTGGGGCAGTGGCATCCACTCCTGGGCAGGCAAGGGCTGCCGGGCACAGGGAGACGGCCCCTTAAACACGCCGCTCCCCAGTGCAGGCATGCTGCCCGCAGCAGCCACCCAGCACACGCCAGCCATCCCTCCGCCCTTCCCTGCTGTCACTCGGGCTCCAAATGGGGTTTTATTGCATCCTGTTTTGCAACGGCAGCAGGGCCGGGCCGTGGCGGGGCTCTGGCAGGTCGTGTCCCCCAGCTCCGGCAGGACGGGCTGAGCCGGGGCTGGGGGTGGGGGCAGCTCTGCCCGCTCCCAGCTTCGGCCGCTGGCCGTTAATGCTGCCTTTTTTATGCTCTGTATCACCAGGACGTGGTTTATTCCCAGGAAGGAAGCCAGGCAAGAGCACGCTATTAAAATGCTCCGGTGGCCTTTGCAACGGGAAGCCCTCGGGCTTTGCCAAGCAGATGCCTCAAATTAGGGTAGGGGGATGCAAGGAACGGCCTTTGAGCGCCAGGAGGCTGCCCCGGTGCCCCACATCGCCTCCCTCCTGACTCACACACCCTGGGGGGGTCCCCTGGGCCGAGCAGAGGGGAGCGCAGTGGCCCCCCCGCTGGTGGAGGAGGCAGGAGGGGCAGATTGAGTTATCTCCTGCGCCGGGGGGCTGAGGCTGAGGGCGGGCGCTGCGCTGGCACCCAGCCCGGCGGCAATTATTCCAGCGGCAATTACTCCAGCGGCATCGTGCGCAGCGATGATGCCACGCTGCAGGAATGGCAGGGGTGGCTCGCCTCTCTTCCTGGGGCTCCCGCGAGCCGCCAGGCTGGGACTGGGCTCATTCAGCCGTGCCCTGTGTCCGGTTCTCCCAGCCCTCGGGGGGGGGGGGGGGGGGGGGGGGTCCCGAATCTTCCCGGCTGTGCACCCCAGGACGCTGCCGCTCTGGATGTTTCCCCTCCCGGCTGCAGACAGGGAACTTCTGCCTTGCAGTATGCGTGGGGACATTCCTGTGACCTGGTGTCCTGGTCCCCTGAATGCTCTGTGCTTGTGACCAGGATTCGAGCTGTCATTTCCACCACACACTGCACATTCCTGATCTTCACAGTCACAGAGGGAAGCCTGAAAATGGACTTGAAGATGAAAAGGAGTCCTTTTCTTAACCCCCTCCCAAGGGACTGTACACAGCTATGGTGGTGGGATGTGGTGTGGCACTTTCCAGCCTCTCCTCAAGCAGATTTCACTTCTCTTTCCCCAGCTATAATAATTATTTCTCTCTGAAAAACATCCCTCCTGCCATTGTCCTGCCCTGTGATACCCAGGCAGCAGAACACAGTCCCAGCCACATTGTGACAGCTTCCCACTGCCCTCACTCTGTCCTGCCTCCCAGTTGCCCTGGGCTCCCAGTTGCCCTGGTGGAAACTAGGATTGCAGCTTTTGGTGAGCTTCCCTCCCTCCCAGCTCAGGGTGCTGGCTCGGACTCCCAATGCTGGGTGCTCACCTCTGTCACCTGCTCTGTTTCTCTTCTCCAGCCTTGGCTCTGGGTCAGGGTTTGCAGTTACTCTGCTTCACAGAAGGACCCTCAAGCCCCAGCACTCATCTAGCACTCAGGGCTGCCTCCTCCCAATCATATTTCTCTCCTTGCAGACCCCCATTAGCTCTGCTGCCTGTGCCTGCTGACCATCCCATGGGATTTCCACACAGGGACAGCCACCCGCCTCCCAGCCTGCTCCTGCTGCGGCAGGCAGGGAGCTCCCACTGCCCTCAAGTGACCTTGTTTGGGGCCTGATGGGTATTAATCTCTGCTCAACAGGCCACTGGGTGAACAGGCCAGCTGGTACTTGAGGGGTGGAGAGGCTTGAGGATAGCCAAGAGGGAGCTTTTCCTGGACAGATCCAAACCAGTGGCAGAGATGCAGGGAGAGCTGAAGCCTGTATTGCAGCAGGCAATGCAATCGCGTAGGAGAGCAGCTGGTGAGGGGGGAAGGTGACCCTGGTCCCCAGGGCCACCACCCGACCGTGTGCTGGGGGATGTGGCTGTCCTCTCCTGTGCTCCCAGGCGCTGCTGCAGGAGGCTGGCACGCAGCACCCGCCCAGATCCCGGCAGCACGGGGCACGGGCAGGCCAGGGGTTCATTGCCATGCTGAACTCCTTCGCAGGGAGGGGATGGAGAACGGAACTGAATATTTAATGCCGACAAAGTGCCTTGATGCTGGTGGCTGGAAGGCGCCAGGGAGGGACAGGAGCCGTGATCAGGGTACTGCTCACTCTGCACAGCTCATGCAGGGCAGTGCAGCCACCGTGTCCTCTGCCCTGGTGTTTTTACCCTCAGCTGATGGAAGTGGATTTATGGGTCGACAGCCCTGATTGGCACCCAGCAGGAGCACCATGGAGCAGAGTAGTGGGGCACAACAGGGCCTGGGGGCTCATGTGTGCAAACATGGGGGCTGTGAGGCTGATGATGGCACCAGGCTGGTCCCAGCCCGTTTGCAGGTGAGCTGTGCCCTGCACTGCTGCTTGAATTGGTTTCTCCTTGGAAGGATTGGGGGTTGGGGGAGGGCAAAATACAAGCCCTGTGCAAGGGGATATGTTTTGGTTGCACATGGCTTAAAGAATGAGTGGTGCCCAAAACCAGGGTGAGCTGGGAACAACTGGTGTGTGGTGGGAGGTGGAAGAGACAAGGTTGTCATTGCCAGGAGAAGATAAATCTGAAAGGGCAGACAGAATAAAACCCAGGTGCAATATAAGGGAAGGAGTCAGGAATGCCATGGGCACCAGAGAACAGGTTGAGGCCCTTGCATGGGGTCCAAGGGTGGCTAGGAGGGCTGGGCAGGGCCAGGGAGCAGCATCCCAGCTGCCTCCCACATCCCTAGCCACAGGTGTCTTCCAGGGCTACTGTTCCCTCCATTTCCTCTCCCCTGGGTACCTGGGGCCATACTGGTGGGTACAGGGGCAGGACAGGGCAGCGGGCACCCCAGTCTCTCCTCTCAGCCCTAACACTGGTTACAGTGTGGCCAGTGACTGGGACTGAACTGTTGGGGAGAGGAAGAGGAAGAAGAGCAGAACCACTCTGTCTGGGGACCCTGCTGCTAGTGCCCATGGCAGGGTCCAGTCCAGCCTGCCAGTGGGCAGGGCTTGTGCCCCCTTCCGTGCACCACAGTTCCCTCTGGTTGCCCCCAGACTCACCCCTGTGCTCTCACACCGAGGGAAGAGAAGGGGCACACAGCGTGGATGTATAACACGGGTGCCAGATGTGTCTGCCCCCACATGCACACGCACATCCCCCGAGCCACGCACAGGCTTCCATGTACACACCTCCAGTGCTGATGTGCACACATGCACACAGTTGTACACATTCCTGCTGTCACACCCCCACAGCCTGGCACACTCACAGCCATGCCAGCACACACGGTACCACGGGTGCAGACACACCTGCGCTGTCACACCTGAGCACATGGCCACCTGTGCAGCTGTAACGCCATCACTCACCCACACACCCATCACATGCGCACAGGCTGTCACACCAGTGCCCCACTCATGTGCATTTCTGGTCACACCCGCACACCAGTGCACACAGCCCCTCTCCGAGCCTCCCTTGCACAGGTGCCTTGGGGAGCACCGCAGGCCGGCTGAGCCCCGGCTCGCGGGAGGTGCTGCTTCTACAGGGCTGAGACCGCCACAAACTCATCACACGTGGATTCGGGATAGGTCTGAAATGACGGCCCTCGTCAGACACAGCCCGGGCATACCGGGGGGTGTCCGCGGGGCGGGGAATGCCCGTGGGGCTGGAGGGGACCGGGGAACACGCGTGTCCGGCGCGGGGCACAGGCGGACGGAGGCTCTTTGTTCCTGCCTCCGCCGGTCCTCCATGATGTGGAGCGGGCGCGGGTGAGGCCGGCGCTGCGAAATGGCGGCCGGAGGGGCGGGATCGGGGGAGGAGGAGGAGGGGGAAGGGGAAGGCCGAGCGCCCTCCCCGCTCGGCGCCGCGCACACAAAAGGCTGCAGGGAAAACACGGAGGGCAAAGGGGGGTGCGGAGTGGCCTCGCCGGGGACCTCGTGCCCGCCCCTGCCCTCGCAGCGCTGTGTGACCCGCTACCCTCACACGCTCGGCGCGTCCCCGTGCCCCGCACCGCGTCCCCGTGCCCCGCACCGCATCCCCGTGCCCCGCACCCCATCCCCGCGCCTGCGGGCCCGTCCCAGTTTGGGGGGAGTCGGGGGTGCGCTCCCAGCGCCCGAGCGTCGGGGCGGCTCAGTTCTGCTCAGCACAGCCCTGCTCACGGCACATTCGAGCTCAGCCGACAGGGTGCCGCTGGTAACCGGGACACCCGGCCGTGCGTGTCCCGGGATCTCTCGGGCAGAGCCGTGCTGCGGCGGGCGGAAACACGCGGTGAGTCCGGGCACAGGGCGGTTTTGTGCCGGGCTCTTTGTGTGAAGGGGTGACACGGCCAAACAAACACTGGCACCCCACGGCTGGCACCTCCCGGGCAGCGAGAGCCTTTCCCAGCCGCGTGTCAGCAGGACGCGTGGCACAGCTGTGCCTGGTCCCTTTGCCTGTGGGGATGGGGCCGTTCTGGGGTAGAGGCAGGCGGTGGGGAGGGGATGTACAACCTGCCGGGGTTCCCCAACAGGTCTGGGCTCCTCGGCAGGTAGAGCCGGTTTGGAGCAGCTGCGGGGCCGGGGAGGCTCCCGAGCCTGCCGCCCGGCCCGATGGCAGCTCCCCGGGGCACACAGCACCCACAGGAAACTGGTGGGGAGCCTGGGAGTGACCCACGCACATGGGGCAGACGGGCAGGGGGTGTGGGGACGGAAGCCCATAGAGCGGGGAGAGGGATGGACCAGAAATAGCAGCTCTTCCCTTCTTTAGTCTTCCCTCTCATCTCTGCCGCGTCTTCGTGTGGTGAGTTTGTTCAGGTCTCAGCCTCATGAAGTGAGGATGGGGACACGCTGCAGCCCACACCCCATGCCTGCAAGTGTGAGTCGAGCATCTCCCATTCTGGGCAGGTTTATGGTCGCTGAAGGTGGGGGCCATTGACACCCAACAATGTGTGGACACAAAAGGGGAGGGGGGAGCTGCCTACCCACCCAAATCATACACAGACCCTGCAGCATCCCCGAGCTCTGCCTGCTTCCGTGCCACCAGCCCACCCCCCGCAGCAAAGTCCCCTCCTGCAGAGCCACCAGGGTGCTGATCCACCCCCTTGATCTTCTCCAAGAAAGCGTTGGCACAGGCAGGTGTCACTGTGGCTGTCACTCTCCCCTGGCTATGGTGGGGGGCTCTGCCTGGCGCAGAGGGCGGTGTCCCCTCATGAACCCCCCCATGTCCCTGTGAAGGGAGCAGGTTTGTGTCCCCAAAAGGTGACACGGAGGCAGTGCACCATCTGCTGGTGCCTGGGCACAGCACACGCCAGCCCACATGCGTGCTGCCCACCCACACGCACTCCCAGTGAGGCCCCATGCGCTGTGCACACACGTGTGTGCACCCCACTGCCCAGAACGCGCGTGTGCGCGCACACACGTGCACAGAGCACACACACGTACGCACGGCCCCTCGTGTTAACACACAGCTCCGTGGCTGCACGTGTGCTCGCCCAGGCGTGGCTGCAGGCACTCTCAGGTGGGTGCCCAGCTAAGCCACGGGTGCCCAGGTGAGCCCACAGGTGTCTCACAACCATGGGGTGAGCGGGAGGCTGGGTTGGACACCTGTGCCACACGTGTGCCGTGTCTGAGTGCACACACACAGGTAGGTGATGCGTGTGCGTGCAGGTGAGGGGTGCTGTGCTCTCTGAGTTTCAGCCGGGCACGCAGCCCTGAGAGGGCAAGCACAGGGCATACCTGCTGAATTCCCTGCTCCTCTGGGGTAGCAGAACTGGATTGGCTTTTATTGCTAGCAGGGCTCTCCCTCATTGAGCCTGGGGAGTCCTTTTCAGCTCTGCCCCAAATTCCCTGGAATGACACTGGGCCTGTGAACCCTTCCCGCTTGCCCGGGGCATAGGCTGAGGTGACCACAGGTGTGAGACACTGCGCTCCATGCGGAGCGAGGACAGGGCACTTCCTGGGGCTCTGAGGCCCGCCGAGGCAGGCTGCTGCTCTCCAAGGGTGTGTATGGCTGCAGAGGTTTTGGCCGCCAGCCTGGCTCGCACAGCTGGAGAGGGAAGAGCTAAATTTAAAGGTGTGGGGGGCCGGGTGAGGCTGTCTGGCTCGGGGCTTCTCCCTGGCCGCCTGCACAGGAGGCACGGGCATGTTTTCAGCCGCCACACCCTTTCTTTCACGGGGAGTCAGAGACCTGACAGGGAGAAGCACCGGTTTCATCAGCGGGAAATGAGGCCGAGGACTGAGCTTGAGCAATGCCATGTGCCTCAGCGGGGACATCCCTGCCCCAGCACAGCCCTGACCTGTTCAGTGCAAGCACCCCCAGACCCCCACACTATCCAACAGCTGTACTGCTCACACCCAGCCAGACACGTGCACTCACACAGCTGGACACACTGACACCCCCCAGACCCCTTCACCTGGGGCCAGCCCCTCACACATGTAACCCACAGCCCTGATCTTTCATCCCTACACCATTTTGGGATAATAAAAGTACTTACTATTTGAGGGTCTTTACAACTTTTATTTAAAAATCCCTTTCCCAGATAATTTTCAGGGCAGCAATCCAGGAACAAGGAGCATATGTGAGCCTCTTACAGGCAGGATGCGGAGTTAAGAAAACCCACAGCAGGAAAGCAGGGGCTCCATCAGGCCCTGAAAAGTGCTTTTGACTGCACTGGCACCCAGGGTCAGTGAGAGCACCCAAATTTTGGAGGCAAGGAGGCATCGGGCCAGTGGGGGGCCCATGGTGCCACCCCAGCACCTTCAGGTACTTAGGCAGCTCCCAACCCCCCCAACCACCAGACTCAGGACCCAGCAGGCACCAAGCCGACTTGGGAGTTTGCTAAAATGAAAATAGAAAAAAAAAAATCCTGGGACATCATCCAAAACTGCCGAGTGTTAATTAATTCGTCCCTGCGATGTGATCTGCCCTCGGCCCCAGAACATCCTAACATAGTCACAGCCACGGCCGCCCACCCCAGCGTTCCTGCTGGCCACGGCCTTATTTTAGGGAAGAGGCAGTACAGCTGCTGTCCCAGCCCTTGAACACCCGTGGGTGCTGAGGGTCTTGAGATGTGGGTCGTGGAAGGAGAGCAGCCACGGCAGTGCATGTTGCTTTGACTATGGGGCTAGAGCCCCGTGTGCCCTACAGCAGCCTGCCAGCTTCACATAAAGCAGCCCAAAATTCCCATGGGGTTTGGGACAGCACAGCAGTGGGACACCCCATCAACCCTGGGAGATTGAATGGGGTCCCACTCATCCCTTGTTCCCCCCTAAGGTGAAAAGAGAGTATCAATATGCTGGGTCTGGCAGGAGTCAGGTGCTGAAACCTCCCCTGAGGCTCAAGCAGAGCTGCCTTGTTCCTCCTTGTCCCACCACCACTGTGACCCCAAAACTCCTCCTGCTCCTACACCCCATTCTCCTTCAATGGAACAAGGGAGCTGGGTACAGCACCCCAGCCTGGTCCTTGACACAGAGTGCAAAGCAGCTCTGTCTGTCTCTCTCTGTTCCTGTCTGACTTTTTTATTCCTGAGGTTTGGGGATAAGGGCTGGGGTCATGCTGGCAAGCTGGGCACCACTCAGGGTCTGACTCTGCAGTGGGGGCATCCCAGTGTCATGGGGTTGGGGACAGTGATGCCACCTTGCAGAGTTTTCTCCATAAATCCCCGTCTCTTGAAGTCCTGACATGGGAGAAAGTGAAGCCAACCCCAAGCTTTGCCCTGGGAGAGGCAATACCCCATAAATGAGAGTGGGGCTGGCTTGGGGGGCACCAGCAACTGCTTTTGGGGCTGGGGGTGGGCAGGAGGGAGGGGGAGCAGGGGCGAGGGGAGCAGGCAGTGCCGTGACTCAGCTGGGGGTGGCAGCGGGTGAGGTGTTTGTGTTTGGTTTCTAACGTTACGGTTTCCACAGCACCGGGAAGCAGCCCTGGGGGGCCATGGGGGCCCGGCGACACTGAGGGCGGGATGGGGCAGCAGCTGGACCGGAGAAGCTGTTCTGTCGCTAAGGCCACAACAGCTAAAAATACTGCGGGCCATTGTCACCAGCAACAAAGCCTCTGGCGTATTTTCAGCCTTATCTTGGTCACCATCAGCTCTGCTGCCCTCCCGGGAAGTGCTGTGCCCACTCCACCCGGGCACTGCTCTCCAAAGAGTTG
This sequence comes from Cettia cetti, assembly GCA_013401135.1. NCBI lineage: Eukaryota > Metazoa > Chordata > Aves > Passeriformes > Sylviidae > Cettia > Cettia cetti. The sequence continues at coordinate 28,597 of VZUI01047514.1, read as the reverse complement.
CACAGGGCCTCCCACCTGCCCCTGGGTGCAGCCAGTGTGCCTCAGTTTCCCTCCTGCACACCGTGCTATGGTGCCACGCCCAATCCCACTGCTGTCATCCAACTTCTTCCACCCCACAAAGAGTCCTGAGCTGCCACGCTCATCCCCTTCACATCCACGGTGTCCCCTGCCCCTAAATGAGTGCCTGGGGACACATGGGGACAGCCATCTCCATCCAGGCAGCTCCAGTCCAGCCCAGGCAGCTGTAAGGGAACAGCAGAGACTGGAAGCAGTAAGTTGGCCAAGTGTCACCAGGAGATTGGTGACAGCCCCTCCTCCCTGCTGGGGCACCAGCCCTCCTCCTCGGCTCATTCCAGCAGGCAAAGCCAACAAGGCTGCAAAGCTGCCCAGTGCAGCCATGCTCAGCAGGGAGCTGTCCCTGCTCGCCCTGGGTGAAGCGAGTTGGCGCAGTCTCAGCACAGTGGCCGGGTGGCCAGGGAGGGCTGTGCCAGGCTGTGCAGGCACTGCCAGCAGCTGGGCACTGCCCCAGCCCTAAACCACCAGGATAACACTGGATTTGTGCAGATTTCCCCACTAAAACCAAGTGAGGGAGGGTTAACTTGCCTTTCCCCTGCCAGAGCAGCTCAGCTTTCCTTCCTTCCACTGAGTTCTCCACCACAGAGCAGATCAGCATCAGCTCTCATCTGCAGCAGCTTGGGGCTGGGACAGGGTGGTGGCAGTGACCCAGAACTGGGCTCGGGAGGTGGGTGGCCAGAGACAGGTTGGATCTGCGGGTGGCCTGTGGCTGCCCACGGGCACTTTGCCGGGTGGGGGGCACAGCCAAGGCAAGCAAAGAGTCCGTCTGGTGGCGCTTGGATTTCTCAGCACGGCCCTAAGCAGTGGCCCTGCTGGGATCCCTCCCCAGCCAGTTGGCTGTGTCCCTCCATCGCTGTTTGGGAAGCGACTGGTCACCCCTTCCCTGTGCTCCTCGAGTACCTGCTGAACCTCCCTGACCCCATAACAGCCCCAGCGTGTCCCTTAGGGCACACTGGGAGACCCTTTTGATTTGCACGGGGGGTGGCTCTGCACCCCTCTCCCCTGCCCCACGCCCCCTGGGCATCCTGCCTCACTCTCACATTGGGGTCTTGCTTGCTCCAGCCACAGATCCTTGAGCAGAACAAGCTCTCTCCACAGCACAGATGGTCCCTGTGGCAAGGGGAAAGGGAGGTGAGACCTGCTTTGTGAGAGGCAGGGAGCCCCACTTCCCTGGGGGAAGACACACAGATAGGGCTGTGTCCGTGGTGGGACTGCTGGGCCATCTGTGGCTTCGGGGGAGGGGTGCCATCTACACCCCAGAAATGGGAAAGCTATGGGCCACCCCACCAGCAGCACCCCTGGAAGCAGAGATTGAAGAGAGGAAGAAAGGGGTCTGGTAGGAGCAGAACTCTTCACGTAGGTAGAGGGAGGGAGATGCTGGGCAGCAGAGACCAGGCATACAGGAGACTGTTTTATTGCGGGGGGCAGTGTGGGGGCCTGGCAGACCTTGCAGGAGCAGATATTTGGGGCGGGGAGGGGGGAGACCTACAGCGAAGTGGGGTGAGACCAGATCCGCCACTGCAGCGGGGGATTGCAGGGGGGGGGGGGGGGGGGGGGGGGGGGGGGATCGGCGTCCTTGCTCAGCCTTAGTCCTGGTCCCCATTCCCCGGCAGCGGGGCGGGGAGCAGGCAGCCCCCCCGGCCGGGCCCCGCGGCGGCGGCCCGGGGGAGCGGGAGGCAGCGGCGCGGGGCGGCGAGGAGCGGAGGAGAGCGGCGGCACCGAGAGCGGTCCCGGCGGCCAGGGCACCGCGGTGGGTCGGTACCCGGCGGGCTCCGGACACCCGGGCTCCGCCGTGGCTGGGGTACCTTCGGGCGGCTCCGCACCCGGGCAGCTCGGCACCCCCCGTACCCGCGGGCGGCTCCGGTACTCCTGGCAGGCTCCGGTGCCCCGGGTAGCTCCGGTATCATTGGAAGGCTCCGCTGCCCCGTGGCGGCTGCGCACCCCGGCGGCTCCGGTGTCCCGTCCCCGGGCAGAGGCGAAGGAGGCAGCGGCCGCAGCCAGGCGAGCGGGCGGGGGCGGCTGGGCCGGAGCTCAGCCCCCCGAGTCCCGGGACCCTCGCCCGCGCCCCCTCCGAGGGCAGCGGGGCCCCAGGGGGGATTCGCTGGAGGGTGAATCCGGGGAGGGCAGGGGATATGTACAACCCCTGTGCCGAGAGCCGGCCGGATCCGGGATCTGCACAGAACAAAGGACCATGGAGGGTGTGTATGGAAAAGTACCGGCGGGAGGGGAGCGTTTTTCGTCTGCAAACCGGGCTGGGGGCGACGGTGCGTGGTGCGAGGGCTGGGTGTGCCAGGGCAGCATTCCCCCCCCCCCCCCCCCCCCGGCCTGGGGGCTGCTCAGGGCTGGGGGCTCTGCAGGGAACAAGGATTGCAGCCATCCCCACGTCTGAGGGGTCTCTGCCCCCTCAGTTATCCTACCGCAGGTTTAATGGTACACAGGGGCTGCAGGATTTGTACGTGGGCCAGGGGGTGCAGAGTGCCCGGAGCGCGGCAGGAAGGGGTGGATATGTAGGGGGGCGTGGGGGTCTCATGCAGGGCATTTGTGGTAGCGTACGAGCTGGGCTTAGGGGAGTTATGCTTGTAAAGGAGGGTTGGGGGTGGCTGGGGGGGCAGATGGAGGAGCCGTGGAGCTGGCATTTGCCACTCTGTGTGCTGGTGGCAGAAATGTCGCCTGTGCTTGCCCACATGATCCGCCCACTGCTGTGCCAGCCGCCTTTGGGCTCTGCACCCCAGTGCCCTGGCCATGAACCAGGACATGGGGGGACTCCGGGCAGCAGGGCTGTGCTGCGCAGGCACCGAGGCTCGGGGACCTGCAGGAGGGCAGCGCTTCCCCTTACGTGATCTCGGCTGCGTGACCGGGTCTCGCAAGGGGAGATATTTATAGCACTGCTCCACTAGCCCGAGGTTTGCACGGCCTGGAACGGGGCTGGCAGCTGCTGCCCCCCATGCAGAAGCCTCTGGATGCAGCTGAGCCGTTTTCCCGGCGGGGCTGGGGGGGTGGGAGCCCGCAAGGCTGAACGGGCTGCATGGAACATGCTGGGGCTCGCTGCCAGACTACAGGCTCCTGCGTGCTCTGCTGCCTGCAATGCTGCCTGCAATGCTGCCTGCAATGCTGCCTGCATGCTGGGTGCTGCAGAGGCCTCACAGGGAGCAGCTTTTGCTCTGCCTTGGGCCAGCCAGGCTCTGGCAAAGGAATACACCGCTGTGCAAGGATGAGGACAAGAGGGAGAGTCCATGTTCTGACTTTGCCATGAGATTGGCCAGAGCTATTGCGGAGAAGACAGGTGGGACTGCATATCCAGGAGTGTTTTCCACATGCTTTATCCCTGTGATTGCAATCACCACGTGTTCCCAGACCCCAGCAAAGGGAATTGAGAGGTCTGGGAGCTGCCCCGAGTCAATCCATGCTGCTCCATACCCTGTGCATGGAGCAGCCTTCTCTTGGGTCCTGCTGGAGCCACCAGCATGTGGTGGCAGCCAGTGCCGGAGCACGTTCCCTCTTTGTGTCAGATGGTCCCACAGACGTGGTCCTCTCCTGACCAGACATCTGCTCTGCTGATGTCTCCAGGCTCTTGCTTCCCTGGCACAAAGCCTCGCAGTATGTGGGGACGCCTCTGTGCGTGCCCCGGCTCCTCTCCCAGTCTCCTGATCCTCACAGTTTGCACGTGCCAGACAGATGCCATTGCTGTGCTGCTGTCACCACCCCATTCCAGACCCCCTCTCCACCTTTTTTACCCCCTCCACCCAGAAATGCCAGCACCAGGCCGGCAGCTGTGTTGTGCCCTCCTGCCGTGCTCCCTGGGTGCGTGGCATCTGCTCGCCGTTGGGTGGGGGGACGGAGTGGGGCAGGGAGAGGCAGGAGTTGGAGATCAGGGCGAGGGATAAAGCCAGGCCTATTTTTATACTGCAGAGTAATTACCAGAGCTTTCCAATCCTTAATCTGCCGAGAGCACCCTGGTGTGATTGGATCCTTTCCCCAAGCCTGGCAACAATTCCCCCATCACACATCTCCTGCGTCAAAGCCCTGTAAACTCCCACACTTGGGCTCACACTGGGATACATGTGCTGCAGAGCTGCCAGCACGTCTGCCCCCCACTTCCAGCAGCCCCTGGCCCAGGAACAGGGATGGGGACCCTGGCTGGGACCCTGGTTTACAGCTGGGAGCATCTCACCGCCAAGCCAGTGGAGTAGGATGCAGCCTTGACCACCTGGCTCAGCTGCTGGCTGGATTTGGGTCCCAGCACTGTAAACACACTAAATCCATGTTTTCCCCATCAGCTGTCTCCCAAGGGGTTTTGGTTGAGATTAGTGGCCCACACAGCACCCTCCAGCACCCATCCAGCTTGGCTTTCCTCTGGCACAGACAGGGTTTGGGGTGCGTCTTTCCTGACGGCACACAGGGCGGTTCTGGATGGCAGTGCCAAGTCTCGGCTGGCTCCTTTCCCAGCCTCTCCCTGTCCTGTCCCTGAGCCAGGGGGCTGCTGAAGAACCTGTTCCATAGCTCCTGCCATGGAGGAGGAAATGATGGGTGATGTTTGCGGGAACACCTTTCATCCTGGGGCTGGGGGACTGCTTTGCCTCTCCCTCTGTGCAGCTGGCTCCAGGGTAGAGCATGGAATCTCAACAGCCCAGGGTTGGAAGTGAAGATTCACCTTCTTCCACCCACCCTGTGCCCACCACCTCTCTGACACCTCACCTCAAAGTCTGACTGGGCTGTTCAGCCCTGTTCCATGACAGGGAAAGGGGCTTTTTGTGCCACAATTCCTCCACTATGGAGTTTGTAACACCCTTGCCAAGTATTTGGGACTAGCCCTCGATCCATCTGTCTCAGTGCACGGCAGCAGACACAAAGTAAACTTGGAAGTGTACAGGATGCAGTGCCCCCACAAACGCTGCTGTTCTACAGAAGGACCTAGTGCCAGGGATTGCAGAGAGTGAGTCGCCTTCAGGGCATCCCCAGGTGACCCTACCAGTGTCCCTTCCCCCTGCCTGGCAGGGACACAGCGCCCTGCCTGAGGCAATGGCCATAAAAGGCCCTGAAACGGAGAAGATGGGAGGCGGGAGGGGGGGGCGGGCTGCTTCTCGAGCCTGAATGGGATCTTCCCGTCTGCCCACGCAGGTCAGGCTTACTAGGAAGTGGGAATGGGAGGCTGGATGGAAAAGAGCAGCCCTAGCAGCCTGCAGCGGGTTCAGGAGGCTGGGGCACACGGTGCTCCCCTCCACTTGCCCCTGCCCTCCCTAGGGGGCACGTTGGGACCACGGCCCGGGATGCTGGGGATCTGCATCACCTCCCACGAAGGGCTCAGGGGGATAAAGCTGCCTTTTCATAGGCACCTGAGCTCTGGGGGCTGGGGGGTGAGGGGCACTCAGCGCGCTCCCCCGCCGACCCCCCACTGCCTCTCCCCAGACAATGGCCGCCCTTTGTTGGGGTTTTTGCGTCCGGCCCCCTTCCCCGCGGCCCAGCTGGTGACATTTTACCACCTCCACATTCTCATGGGGATTCAAAGGGCACAGATGCACCGTGAAACCACAAAGCGCTGCCTCCCCCCTCAACGCTCCCCCTCCCCTGTGCCTCAGCATCCCCAGGGAAGCAGAGCAGAGATGCACAGAGGGGATGCTCACACTGGGAATCTTCCTTTGGAGCTATTTCAAGGGTGACCTGCCAGCCCTTGGGAGCTCCCGCCACCTTCCTGCCCTTCCCTTGTCATCAGCCCTCCACTCCTTTGTGACTCTGTTGAGAGCTTTCCCTTCCTCCCTGTCCCAAGAGGGCTTGGCATGTACGCCCTCCACTGATGGGAGATGAAGGGAGGCGGCGTAGGCGCCATTTCCAGGCTGGTGACACTTGACCTTTTGGAGCTGGAGCCGTGTGTGTGGTACCCACCCCTGCCCTGCAGGCACCCGGCTGCCAGGGCAATGCCAGACAAGGCTGGTGGTGCCAGGTCCCACGTTGCCCTGGGCTCCTGGGTGTAGCCAGTTTATGGGTGTAGCCAGGCTGTGGGATACACAATGGCCTCTGTCCCTTCAAGAGAGGTCCCAGTGTCCAGGCGTCCAGCCCCTGCCCTTTCCCTCCTGCTCCCAGACTTCTGGGGGCTTTCCCTCAAGGATCTGGGCAGAGAGCCCAGTTCCTCCCAACCAGTCGTTGCCTCCGCAGGGACCTTGGGAAAACAGCCTGTAAACAGGCAGATGGAGAGCGTGAGTCACAGTGACCGAGAGGGAAATAAATGCATGAGGGGAATTTGCAGCATGCACTGGGTCATGGGGATGAATCCAGCCTCTCCCAGTGATGGTGAGAGGCTGGCACGTCGGTGCTCTCCTGTGGAGCCAGCTGTCCCAGGAAGGGCTGTTTATCCCACTGATGGGAATGTGTCCAGACGAGCTGCAGAACAGATCCAGTCCTCTACCCCCACCAAAAGCATCCCCTCATCCTTGCCATTTTCATCCCAGAGGATGAGCAGTCGCTGCCCTGGAGGCAGCAGCATTTCAGCCCGCAGCACCCTGCCCGTATAGCCGTGCAGATCATTTCCCTGCTGAAAGTCACCCTGCCGTGGTTATTTTTGGCTGCCGGCGGGGCCGGAGGAGCTGGCTCTCTCCCAGCCGCTGCAGCGCGTCCCGTTTGGAATTGCATCTTGCGTGGTGGGTAGCGCTTGGGTGAACAGGCTGCCTCCAGCATCCCGCTCCCTGCTGCCAAGTACCTGCCAGCTCCCTCGCCCGTGCGCAAAGCAAGAGTGCAATCTAGTGGCTAATCCCGCCGGGGACACCGGTGACTCCGGGGATTAGCTTCTGCAAAAGCCTCCAGGTGACACCGGCTGCCTCTCTGAGCGTCACTTTGCCATTCCAGCTCCGGCACTGGTAGCCCAGGGCGGTGAGAGGTTTATCCAAAAACGCAGTCCTTTGAGGCTGGACGGACATCCAGGGCTGGGAGCCACGGCAGAGGCTGGGAGCCCTGTGTGCAGGGCCTGCGTGTGTGTTCGCCCGGGTGAGAGGTGCCCTCGCTGCGGGGAAAGGATGCACTTGGGTTTGCCTGGGGGCAGGAAGCAGCTCACTTCAGGTACTTCGACCCGGCTGCACCCCAGGAACAGCCAGCCCAGAGCTTTCCGTGCTTCTCCATCAAGAGCCGCTATTGCCGGGTCCCCCACATGGCATCAGCTCCGTCCCTGCCCAGCACGGTGGGGGCACCCGGGGCGGGGCTGGCGCTCCCGGGCGCGGTTGAGGCGCTGCTGAGCGATGCTGAGAGTTTCGGGGACGAGGGGTGTGCGTTACCTCTCTTTGCCCCCCGAGACCCCCGTGAGGTCCGGCTGGGGCTCATTTCCCGCTCTGCCCCCCCCCCCCCCCCCCCCCCCCCACGCCGTTGGCTGCACCGGGGTGACGTCCCTAAGATATGCTGATTTATTCACATTAACCCTTTTTCCGCGGGGATCTCGGCGAGGCGGTGGCAGTGGGGCGGGGGGACCCCTTCGCTGCCCCGGCTCCTCCGGCCCGGGGTCTCCCCGCGAACGGCCCCTGCCTCCCTCCCTGCCCCGCGGGTTGCCGTGGGAACCGCACCGGGCTTCTGATGTCACCGGGGCTGTTGCTACGCGACCGGTCCGCTCGCCCATCCCCGTGTGAGGTCACTGTCGCCATGGCGACGGCCGGTGTGGCGGGGGGGATGCGGGGCCTCCCCCGGGGCCGGCGGGCGGACCCGGGGCCGGAGCCGCGGAGCTCCCCCCACGTACCCGCGGGCGGTGGGCGGGCACGAGGGCGGGAGGGTGGTGTCCTCCCAGGGGAACAGCAAAAGCTTCGCATTAAAAGAGTGAAAAAAGGAAAATAAAGCTTTTTTTTTTTGGCTTGTCCCGGACTATTATTTTTAGAAATCCTGGAATCCAGCGGAAAAGCTGCCCGCGCCGGGAACGTCCTCTCGTTCCACGGGAAACGCGCTTCCCCGTGGAAACAGGCAGCGGTGGGGCTGGGCTCCGTGGGGAGCGGGCACGGGAGGGATGGGGGCGATCGGGGGCTCAGCCCTTTCCCGGTGCTGCAGCCCATTTCCTGCTCTGGTCTCAGTCCCCGCGGCGACTGGGAGGCCGTGGGGTTTACATCCTCTCAGCTTGCATTCCTGCTGGACGTGATTTATTTCTAAACCCTGACATCTGCTCCATGGAAATGGATGGAGCTGCTCCTTCCGAGGCACAAATCCCTGCTCCGGTGCTGCCGCTGTCTCTGGGACCCCGGCCAGGCTGGGCACCCTCACAGCCGGTGGCTTTGCTCATGCTCCTGCGGCCGCGTCCACTCACTGCCCCTTTTGGCCGGGGACCTGCCCCCTCCCTCCACCCTGCCACCCCCAAGGCTGCTGCCCCCTCCGGTGATCCTGCTGGCCACGCAGCCACGGGGATTAGCAGCTTCCTCTGGACGGGGATTTATCCAAAGCTACTTAGAGCCCCAGCGGGCAGGCAGCAGCCAGCTTGGGCGGAGAGAGGGAGACGGGAAAGCCAGGACATGCGGCCTGAGCCCTCCTAAGGATGCTCTGAGTAGGAAAGGGCTTTCCCGGGGTTAATAGCTCAGCATCTCTTGGTGAAACCCTGGGTTTGGCCAAACCATGTGTCCTGCGGTGTTTTCCCTTGCTCTGGTGAGCCCTCAGCCTCTGTGTTATTTCCAAAGCTTTGTGGAGACCTTTGAGCCAAATGTTCACCCTGTGCAGGGGGGCTGGAGAGGACAGAGGGATGGGAAGGGGCAGATGCTGCTCATATGGTGCTGCCAGCCAAGATGCAGGACAAGAGCTGGCAGATGGAGGCGGGCAGACAGGAGTGGGAGGCTGCACCCAGACGCTCTTTGCTGTGACGGGATCTTGGCTCACTGCTGCTTCAACAGCTGCTGAGCTTCCCGGGGCTGGGGGGTGAGGCACTCCAGAGGGACACAGGACGTGGGGATGGGGAGCTCTCGTGACTCCCCAGGGAAAGGGGCAGCTGGGGAAAGGCTTTCTGCTGAAGTTGTGGAGACGAGGGCTCTGTCTGGAGCTGTGGCTGGGGGATGGAGTGGGGGGAGGGGGCTCACAGCCCCATCTGGGACGTGTTCCTGTCCTGCCAATGGCACGGGGAGCACCGTGGGCACTGCTGCTCCTCCTGGAACAGACCTCCTGGAACACTGCAGAGACTCAAGGAAAACTCCACCCCAAGCCTGTGTAAACTTTGCAGCAGGTAAAGCTGAGAGCAGTGGAAAGCCCCCACCCACCCTGCCATAGCACATGGGCAAAGTGGGAGCTCCATCTCAGGGACTTGGGCCAGCTCTGTGCTCTTCAAAGTCCCCTCTGGTGGCCTTATCCTCTGCTAGTAGGATCCTCTGGTACCTTTTAAAGAGAGGCTCAGGGGAAAATCTGGCTGCAATGAAGGGACAGGAAGGATATCCTGTTCCCCTAGGGAAGAGGTCATCAGGTAAAGTAACCAAGGGAATCCTGTCCTGCAGCAGCCAGAGCAGAGCCAAGGGCTGCCCTGGGGATTGAGGAGAGCCTGGCTGCCCACCGAGAGGTTTGGGGGTTAGTCCTGCTGGCACTGAGCCTGTGCAGGACCTACTGGGAGCCTGTGGTTTAACCCAGGTGTTTGCAGGGTCGTCATTGTTGCAGTCCTTTACGCTCCCAAGCCCTCTGTGGTGGCTCCAACCTGGCTCCTGCTCCTCACTCAGACTATTATGGGGCAGGACAGGATGGTCAAAGCCCTCATCTGCCAGACCCCAAGCAAGGAATCCTGATCCCCACTGAGCAGCCCCCAGGTGCCCTGTCAGCTGCTGGAGGACAAGGAAGGACCCCCAAGCTCCAACTCTCCTGCATCCACCTCTTCCACCCACTGCCTCCCCCTTTCCCTGGGGTTTCTCTGGAGGGTGGAGAGGTGGGAAGCTCTGTCCCTGGCAGAGGGATTCCCTGCCAGGCAGGGCAACTCTGTGCACACCTGAGCCAGGTGAGGCTTTTAGAGAGGAGGCAGAAGAAACTGGGGGATGAGGCAGAGAGGCAAGGATCAAATTTTAGACATCTCTCCCCTGTTTTACATCTGGAGCAAAAGCAGGAACATCCAAAGCCGGAGGGATGCTGAGAGGAGCTGCTGGTGGGGAGCTGTTGCACAGCCCTTAGCCTTGAGTGGGGCACAGCCAAAAAAACCATCATCGCTCTCAAACGCAGTATCACGCGGCTCTAAGGCTGGGGACAGGGTCCTGCCGTGCCACCATGGCTGGGGACACTGCTCCGGGTCTGGTGCCATCGTGTGGACACACGACACTAGCACGAACCCCTCGTCCCCTTCCCTGGCGGAGAGACCAAGCTTGGCAGCATTGCTCCCCCAGGCTGTACCGAACACCGAAGGGTTTTTGGTCCCACTCCCACCACTCCAAGTCTCCCAAAATCTTGCCCACTCTCTGGATCTCCCACTCAGCTGTCAGTGCTGCGCCCTCCCTCCCCAACCTATCAACCCCATTGCTGTATCCCATCTGCTCTGGCCACCCCCAAATTGGGGCTACACTGAAGGGTCAAGTACCTGCTGATCTGGGGAGGAGTCCCCCAAGCCCCCCGGGCAAGGGAAGGAGGGAAAATAAATGATCACAAGTGGCCAGACATGGAAAGATATGATGGGACTGGAGGGGACTCTGCTCTGCCCCCAAAATCTCCAGAGGCTCTCTGCCACATGCAAACTTTCTCTCCAGATTTTACATCCCTTCTTCCCCCATTTAATATTTCTTCTTGCCCATTTTCCAGGAAATCCCGCACACCTCTCCATGTGCTCCAGGCCCCCCTTTTCCCCGGGGGTCACCTTGCCAGCACATCCCAAGGGTGCCCCATCACTGCTCCCAGCCTTGGGGGTCCCAGGGGATGTCACCCTGCTTTTCAGCCTTCAAAACTGGAGTCAGAATTTTCTCACACATTCTCATGTAAACAAAGCAATGTTTTTCAGAATTATCTGTCTTGTTTACACTCTTTTCTGTAGGAAGGACAACTGATGGACGCTTTCTCAGACCGGTGGAACTGAAGAGGTTGAACCTCAATCTTCCAATGTGATCTCTTTCTTAGAAATCTATATAAACTAAAAAAATTAAACTTTCTCTTTCCCCGCTTGTTGTGGTGGCTGCGTCTCCCTGGTGACGGTGGTGCGCCAGGGGGGCTGCAGTGAGCGGGCACAGCGGGATCCGCACCGCTGCAGCCCTGCCCGGGGGTGTGGGCGAATGCCCGGGAGCCATCACCCGGGGGTGGCCCGCGGTCCCTGCCCGGGAGCCATCACCCGGGGGTGGCCCGGTGGCCCCGTGGCTGCGGGACACGCCGGAGCCTCCGCGCCTTCCCACCAGAGGGAGCCCAAAGGACGCGAATCGTGGGCGCGGCCGCCCGGACACAGCCCGGGGATCACAACGGGGACTGCCACCCCTCCGTGCGGTTTACAAACGCCCCGAAACCTCCTCCGGCCGCCACACACCCCGGGGAGAAATCCCGCGTGTCTGTCCCTCCGTGCATCCCTGTCCCGGGGGGCTGCACCCCCTGCCAGAGCTCTCCTCCAGCCCAGGCGTCTGTGCAGGGAATTTGAGACCCGACGCGTCGGAAAACAGCGGCCGTGGCGGCCAAGAGGATGTTCCCAAACCTCGGGGCAGCCCCGAATCATCGCTCTGACAAGTGGGTTTCCCCCAGTTCAAACCATCACCCGACACCACGTCCAAACACAGAACACGGTCTGAGTTCGAACACCCATCTCTGCTCTGATCACTTTATGGGGGATGTATTAGCTTAATTGGTGCAGAGGCAAAGCACCAGAAAGGCAGGTTTGAAATGATGGTGCTCTTGGAACGTCGGCTCGTGGCATTGCACCAGAAGATTTCCGGTTCACACCTCGTCGTTCCACAGGTTTGGGTACTGCTGGACACACTGTTGGTGGGAAAAGGGAGCAGGATGGAAATAACCTGCCAGATGGGGATGGGAGATGGGTGGAGGGAGATTCAGAGGAAAAAATATCGCAGGCAGCACTTCATGATGTCAGAGGAAAGTCCCTCCCATTTGCCCAGCATTTGCTTGTTTATTTAAAGCCCGTCATTAGTGGCAGCCATGTGGAAGGGGATTTCAACCACTCCTGAGTGAATTATGTGCCACATTTTGACCATGTGTCTAATCTACCAAAGTCCCCTCCAATTCCTGCTTTCCACTGAAAACTGCTGCTTTCTCCATCAGCCAGGAGGCCTGGGGGCTCCAGCCCTTCCCCTGCATGAGGGAAATTTTGGGCACATTAGAAGCAGGAGGCTGCCACAGTGTCAACAAGAAGTAGAGAGGCTGTGGGCCAGGGAAAATCATGGAATAAATGGGATCTAGGCCAAATCCAGGCAGACAGTGCCAAGCTGCTACTCGGCACTGCTGCCAGAGCAGTCTGGCACAGACAAGGAGAGGAAATCCCAGCCAGACCTGGCATTTAATCCTGACTTCCTGGTGAAGTGGCTGAAAATGTTCAGCTCTTGGGGACTTTGGGGAACAGGTGAGCCCCCTGGAAAGCCCAGGCCATGGCATTTCTCACATTTCTGCTTCTTGCCCATCCTGGTGTCATATATCTGATCCATTCCAGAGCAAAAATCAGACTCCTGGGTGCTTCAGTGTCCCTGGCCTCTGTGATGATCCCTTCTCCCTGAACCAAAGGGATGTTCAGGCAGGTTTCACAAAGAGCTGGGAGCTCACTGTGGAGCTCCCCTCATATCCAGCTCCAATTTGCTGTCACCAAAACACTACCAGTTTCTGAAGGGGCTGGATCCACTGGATCCTGAGCATGCCCTGTTTTCTGGCACAGCAGCACTGCTGGCAGCTCTCTCAGAAATTTAGGTGCCATTTGCTGCATGTGCTTGGAGGTGAACCTTGCCACTGATTTGTTAGACTTCTTCTCTCAGTGCACAGAATATTTCAGGCTGTTTATTCACATTTGTGGCATGTTTTCTTCCTCCTGGGGCTCAGGAAGCTTTCATTCATGCTGAAGTTTCCAAATTACTATCTCTGAGGGCTCATGATGTTCTTTGAGCATTAATTCTCTCTATATGCAACATAAACTTTCTGATGGAAAAAATGAACATCAGCACATGTCCCATTTCTTTTTAGTTGAATATCTTTTAGATGCAAAACAAGAGTGGAAGAGTCTAGCCCTGAAGTTTATTGGTACCTGGAAACTGAGGCTCAGAGTAAAATCCTGTCACAGGACATGGAGCAGAGTGTGGTATTCTTGCACAGGGAAGGTGCACCCCAGCCCTTTTTTCTTCCAGTGCAGCAGCAAAAGAGCTAGCAACCAGTGTAAGATGCCCTCACCCTTCCCAGTTGCCAGCTGTTGCACTGCAAAGAACAAAGCAATAAGGAAAATTGTGGTGTCATTAATGTGATGAGTTAATTGGCATCTGGGGGTGTCAGCATGAAGAACAATATTCTCACATCCTCATCCCTTCCACCCCCATGGTCCTGCCCCTCAGCCCTGTCCCATGCCAGACCTGGGAGATGCTTATCTGCAAATAAATTCATGTGAAAGTGCTGCAGGTCCTGTGGCGAGTTTCCCTCTCTGTCCTGCATCCCTACTCACTGCCATGCTTGTGTTTCATTGGGAAGTTGTTGTAGCTGATTGGGGTTTCTTTATGACTGGAGGTTTTGATCTTGACTTGGAGAGTGAGTCACTACATGGCAAATGGGATCCCATCCCAGACATGTCATTTCCTCACCCGGTGTTCTTTGCAAATGAGGTTTTGCAGAGCTTGAGCAGCTGTTTTTCCTTCCAGCTGAAAGCCTCTTCCCAGGCACATTTAAAGACATGAATTTTGTCTTTAAATGTGCCTGGTGCTGAGAGCTGTGCATAGGCAGGGAATGAATATCTACCGTGGCCCAGTGGGAGATGTAACAAGTCCTGGCAATCAATCCTGGGGGGCCTGGGGGCCACCATAAATCAACCTCTGAGTGCCAAGTGGCTCTGAACCAAGGGGAGGGGAGAGAGGCCATCCCTGTGCTGTGCCATGTAGTTACATATTTTTGATAACTCAAAAAGGAGGAGACTTGGAAAGCAACAAAGCCATGAAGTGACTTCTTGGTGCCTGGTCAAATGCCCTATACCCATACTCCATTTAAATGTATTTTGGAGATGGATTTGCTGTAGATGAGCTGGTCCCAAGCTCTTTATGCATTGGCTAGGATGTTTTCAGCTGGCAAAATGCTCCTTTGGCTGTCCCCTGGCTTGGCTCTGCTGCTGAGGAAAGGCAGGGCTGCTTTGGCCAGTGCCGAGTCCCTCCTGCCCACCAAGTGTGCCACAGCTTTGTCATAGAGCAGATTTCAGCCAGGATGAGGGATTTCCATCACAGCTGGCTTGCTGCTTCTGGGGCTGGCAGAGCACCCTGCTGCAGCCCTGGGACCTGCTGTGGGCAACCTCTCATCCTCCCCAAGCTTGGCTTCCTCGGCTTAAGGAAAATGTGGTGGTAGCTCTGCCCTTAGTGTGGGACCGAGGCCCACAAGGCTTCTTTGCAGCTTCATCTCTCATCTCCAGGTACAAAATGCCATCTCTATTACTGGTTGCAATCCCAGTGTTGGCTCTGCCACCTCTGATGACCCTGCATGGAGCAGCATCAAACAGGAGCCAAAAGAGGTGGTGAGGGGGAGACAGGAAAACGATGTGCTATTAGCGAAGCCCTGGCCAACAGACACATCCACAGCTTGGGATGAAATAATCTAATCCTTTTCTGAGCTTGGGCGGTTCATTCTGACCTCAGTAAAATAACATGGTCCCCAGCCTTGTGCTGGATGGAGGGCACAGAGTTGGAACTGTGCGGATTTTTGTCAGGATGCCTTGGCCTGCAGCCAGCCCCGATCCAATTCCATCACTGCCCAGGGGCCAAGGCAGTGCCCCTGGGTAACTCAGCCTAATGACAAAAGCCCAGTGCTCCTGCCAGGTGAAAAAGCACTTCAAGTCTGTGCCGGCCCTGATTAGCAAAACTATGGTTGCCATGGAGCCTGAATACCTGCTCACAGAGTGCCTGCCTTCCCTGTCCGCTCAGCAGACCCCGGGGACACAAGCTGTGGAGCAGAGGCCAATTTTGCTGTTCCTTAGAAAGCTGATTGCTTTTATCCCAGTGAATATTGAAATGGTCGTGGATTTGGTTTGTTATTTTTTTTCAGCCTCGTTTGGGGTAGAGGAGAAACATCCCTCCCCAGCCATTCCTCAGATGAGCTGTGGGGCTCTACACGCAGAAGTTGTTGCAGGGAGAAATGCCAGGCTGTGAGTAGGACACCAGCCCTGCATCCCATAGGATCCCTAGCAGTCCCAGGGGAGCAAAGGCTCCGTGCTTCTCAAAAAGTGCTGGCCAGTTTATGACCAGCTCAGAAAAGGGGATTTGGAGATCCAGAAACAACTGGCACTATTGTGAGAGTTTAAGATGTCACCTTGTTAGGCTGTGTGAGAAGGTAAAAATGCTGAGGTGAGATTTTTGAGAATGGTGCAGCTGTTACACAGTGTAAAAGGCCTCTAGAGAGTTAGAGAGTAGAAATGCACAGGAGAGTGATGGCTAAAAAATTATTACAGGAGGGTGTCCCACACAGACAAGGATGGGTGGGTGGGCTCTACTGGGTAAAACACAGCAGGGCTGTTTGAAAAGGCCACCCCACTGACCTTTCTGTGCAAAAATATCCAGATCTGAGCCTGTTTGGTGCCCTGTGGGTCTGTGTGGTCCTTCTTGGCCTTGATGTCTAAAAAAAGCATCCTCCTGCTCTCTGAAATGCATCCTCTAGGCTTGTCATCTCCAGGTGACCAAGGAGGGGCAACTTTGAGTATGCAGCTCCCAGCAGAGAGAGAAGCCTCTTTTACATTCCCATGGCCAAACAATTTGCTTACTCTCCAAAAGGAGAGGGTTGATTCTTGCCCAAAAGCTTCATGACCCTGTTCTGTCTGTGCTGGCTATCCCTGCCCTGGAAAACTTGCTGCAGCAATAGCCTGAGAAGGAGCTGCTCATCTGCTTCCTTCTGTGGCAGCAGAATGCAACCCAGGGGCTTTTGCCTTCTTCAGCATAGCAGAGAGGGGACAAGCAAGTGTCTGTGCCTCAGTTTCCCCCTAGGGTTCAATGTCACTGTGGCTTGGTGGCTTTTCATGTTCAGAACCAAAGGGTGCTAATTAAATCTGCAAATGGGACAGAGAGATCTGCTACCACCTGGAATTCTGGATCTGACAGCCTGGAGGGACTCATGGTTCATTTTGGAGTGAACCAAGTTTTGTCTTGTCCTTGATCCTTGGAAGCCGTCCTTCCTACATGCCTGCTGTCCTCAGGAAGGAAAGGAGGCTTCAGGGAAACAGATGTTGAAGTTTGTCAAGAGCTCAGCAACATCTCTACTGCTTTGTTCCAGTCCAAGCAGCCTCCAAACACCCCAGTCCCAGGAGACATCCCCTCATCCTCCTGGGAGTACAGGACACAGGAGCCATGGGGGTTCCTGCAGGGACAAGGACAGGGGTGCAGAGCTCAGGGGGCTCCCCTGAGCCTTGAGGCAAAGCCTGGACAGAGATGAGGAACAAGACAGTTGAAGGCATTGTGGCTGAGTGCAGGGAACAGCCTCTGCCCCCAGGATGGGGAGATGGCTGTGTAACAGTGCTCAGAGCTCAGGGAGCACCTGGGACTGTGCTGGGAGCTGGCTCTGTGTGACTGTGCTCACCAGGGCAGTCAGAAATCAGAGGGAGACAGACTAGGAATGGAAGGCAGCAAGATTTCCCGGAATGCTTCTTTCCATGTTGCAATCCTTCAAGTGGGCTTATGCTGAGGCTCCCTGTGCCTCTGCAGTGGCACAGATCTGTTCCCTGCCTCGGGCATCCCTCAGGGAAAACAGCCTGTGCACATTCTGGAGGCAGGGAAAGAAATCCCTGCCTCATCACTTACTGTTTGTAGCTCTGCCACCCAGGGGTGTGACCTGCAATGTGCCAGTTCCCTGGCATTGTCACCCATCCTGGCATCTGCCAAAACAGCCCTGCTGAGCCCTTGCCAGCATCATCTGGCTGCTGTCCCTGTGTCCTGTCCCAGCTGTCACCAGCACTATGCCATAACCCCGTTTTACTGTGCTTCCATCCCCAGAGGGGATGAAGTTTCATTTCCTCACTTCCATAGGAGCAGGCAGCGACTCTTCTTCTCCCTCCCAGTTTCAGACACTGTTTCCAGCTTGTTGATTTCTTCCCTTGAAGAATGTCTTGTTTACACTCATTTACCCTCCAGGCCTTTGGCTTCAGCAGTTCCTCTCCTCTGGAAGAAAAGATGGTTTCCTAAGGAAAGTCAAGGCTCAGGGCAGCCATAGACCCTTCCTGCCCTTGGGGTGTTTGCTCTGCCAGCTCCCCTCTGATTGATGCTTTTTTGCTGCAGGGAGCAGAGTTAGGGCCAGGTCAGGGCTACCAAGACAGCCCAGGGCTTTGCTGGTCTTGTCCTCTCATCCCTCACCTGCTCTGGATTTTCTTTGAGCAAAATCAACGAGGAGCGAGCGGTTCTTCTCCATCTGCTGTGTGCTCTGGCATCAGCAGGAGGATGGGGCCGTGCAGGACCAGATCCAGGTAGCTCCTCACGTCCTGGCCACAAGCACCAGGCTGGGCAGTGCAGTGAGCTGTGCTGGGGCTCTGCCCGTGTGGGAGGGGGGCGTGGGGCTGGCAGCAGGTCTCTCCTGGCAGGTCTCTCCAGGTTCCTTCCCCAAGATCCCTGCTCGAATTCAGCCCTGCTGGGGCTCTTTCAGCTCAGCCTCTGTGCAGGATGGGATGGTGCTGGGACGGGCAGAAGGAGGTAAGGCCCGGGATGCCAGAGCACTTCAGGGTGTCCACCTACGCCCTGCCACCCTCGGAGGGGATGAAGGGACCGGCGCGTGTCCCTGTGCCCAGGGTGCCCCGCGTCCCGCGGGTGGCAGTGCCCGCGGCCGTGGCACGGCGCGGCGGAACGATGCGCTGCCCACCCCGCACCCCCCGCCCGCACCTGCGGGGCTGGGGAGCGCTGGAGAGCCCGGAGCCGCGGAGCCCCCAGCCCGCAGCCGTCAGCCCTTGGCCGCCGCAGGCGGAGAGGGAGCCCGTGGGCTGCTCCGGCTCCGGGCGGCTCTCGCACCGGTGCAGCAGGTGGAGGAGAGAGGAGCCGCGGGCAGAGCGGGGACGCGCAGCCCTGACACGCGTCCGTGGGGCTCAGAACCGTGAGCAGGTCTGTGAGTGTGCACACACGTGCATGGGTGTGCGACGGCAAAGCAGGAGGGTTCCCTGGCACGGAGGACGGGCGGGAGCGCGGACACACACCGGGCACGGGGAGGGAGCTGAGCCCGACGCGCAGCACGGGGCGATGCTGCGAGCGCAGCAACTTCCTGGCACCCAAGTGTGACAGGAGCCGGCTGGAGCCACCCGCTTCACGGGGGAGTGATTCGGCTGGCCCAGAAACTGCACATCTGGAAGTGAGAGACCTCGGGAAGCCGCTGGGTCCATCAGCATTTTCCCGAGATGAGCCCGGACGAGGGGCTGCTGCACAGGCTCCGTGCCGGACGCTGCCAGGGCGGCCGCGGGGCTGATGGATGCTTGCTTTACTCACCACCGGGGCCGCGCAAATGACAAATGCCGGCGTTGCGAAGGCTGCCGGAGGCGCAGGAGACGCCTCCCCGGGACTCTCGGAGTCAATGGAGTTTATTACCTTAACGTTATTTCCTCTTTCTGAAGGGCAGCTTTTTGGCAGTGCTGCTTTGCAGATAAGGAGCCAGCCCCTGGCAGGGGCAGGGTCTCGGCACGGCGATTTGTTTGGCCAGCGGTGGGAAGGGAAGCCCCTGGCGCAGCCTCTCAGCTGACAGCGGACAAGAGGGAGAAGGTGGATAAGGGCAGGCAGCTTCTCCGAGCTGAGCTCCGAGGGGAAAGCAGCGGCAGGATTTCATTTGCCTGCCTCTTAAGGCAGTGAAGTCTCCATCCCCTCCCACGCTCCCTCCCCAGCCCTGACCCTGTTCGGCGCAGGGGTGGTGGGACCTCAGCGTTCATCTGGAGTTTCCCAACAAGCTGTAAGTCCTTATCATGTTGGAAAATCAATTTTCCCTCTGGTTGTTTTATTGGTTGCCTTGCCAGCCGTTCTACATATCCAGTAGAATTGCGGCCAGGAGAGGTTTTGGGGGCTGGCTTTTTGGGGCTGTATCCTGCTCTGCTTACAGAGCAGGAAAAAAGGACAGCCCTGCTGACATTCCTCGATGGGGCAAGGGGGCTGAGGTAGACTGGGGAGCTGCCAGGGTTGTTTGCGGATGGGAAATTGGGCAGGAAGCTCTTGGGAAGCCTTTGGGAGTTTAGGTGGAGGTTTTGTGTGGTTTCCCAGAGGAAAGGCTGTGTCTGGGGCAGGATGGGTGTGAGAGGATGGTGAGTCCCAGCACCCTGACACCAGTGAGGAGAGGGACAGTGGGAGCAGGGGGAGCAGAGAAGTTGGGAAAGCATCCCGCAAACCCCTCCATCCCTCCACAGCCATGAATCCTTATGTCAACTGCTCCAGTTCCGAGTTCCCCCTGCCCCAGCAAGACTTCCCTGTGGAGCCCATCAGCCCTGATCTCAGCAACAGGACTCACCCAGAGACCCTGTTCGACCCTAAGGATGCCAACCTGACAGAGGAGCAGCTGCGGGATAAGTACCTGGGGCCCCGACGGTCCAACTTCTTTGTCCCAGTCTGTGTCATTTACCTGCTGATCTTCGTGGTGGGGGCTGTGGGCAACACGCTCACCTGCATCGTCATCCTCCGGCACCGCTTCATGAGGACGCCCACCAACTACTACCTGTTCAGCCTGGCCGTGTCTGACCTGCTGGTGCTGCTGCTGGGGATGCCACTGGAGCTGTATGACATGTGGAGCAACTACCCCTTCCTGCTGGGGGCCAGCGGCTGCTATTTCAAGACTCTGCTCTTTGAGGCTGTCTGCTTCGCCTCCATCCTCAATGTCACAGCCCTGAGCGTGGAGCGCTACATTGCTGTGGTGCACCCGCTCAAAGCCAAGTATGTGGTGACCAGGAACCATGCCAAGAGGGTCATTGTCACCATCTGGGTCTTTTCGGTCATCTGCTCCATCCCCAATACCAGTGTCCACGGGCTGCAGCCTCTCTACGTGCCAGGACGGGGGCAGGTGCCTGATTCAGAGATCTGCACCCTGGTGAAACCACGCTTGGCCTACAATCTCATCATCCAGGTCACCACCATCATCTTCTTCTTCCTGCCCATGGGCACCATCAGTGTCCTCTACCTTCTTATTGGCCTGCAGCTCAAGAAAGAAAAGATGCTGGAAGCCTTGGAAGCCAAGACTGGCAGCCGCAACTGCCACAGCACCCAGGAGCAGAAGAAAGTCAAGAGGAGGCAGGTCACAAAGATGCTGTGTGAGTCGGTGCTGGGGATGGCAGAGCCAGGGAGTATCTCCCTAGGCTGTGTTGGGAGGCTGCTGGGGGGAAACTGAGTCACAGCACCAAGGCTGGGTCATCCCAGAGGTTGGGGCAAAGGCAGATCTGGTGATTCTAGTCCAGCAGTAAGGATTGCTTGGGCCAGCTCCCTCCAAGTCATACTGTATCCCCTCCTCAAGGGAAGTGGAGGGTGAGAAAGAGAAAGGAGATGGGTTGGGATGGGGGAACCTGCTCCCCATCCCTCCATCCAGACCTCAAATGCTGGTGGCAGTGTGGGATTTCCCAGAAGGGCAGCACTTCTGCCCAGCCCCATAGCCTCTGTGACTCTAACGGGGCAATGACCCAAGGCTGGATTGAAACATCCTCTTTCCCACTGCTCTTCACTCTTGCTCCCCTCCCCAGCATGGTTCCCAGAGCCTCTGGCCCCTTCCCAGGAGTGGGAGCTGGCTGCTCTTGGGTAGCTGCCTCTCCCCGGCATGCTGACCTCCACACGCTCCCAGTCCCGTGATGGCACAGCCATGGCAGATTGCCCAGCCCAGCAGCAGGGCCGGGGCTGCTTCTCTGCCACCTCCCAGACAAGAGATAACTCTGCTTTCCAAGGCACTTGGGCTGGGCTGGGGACAAAGAGGGACCTGTCCCCGCATGCCACAGAGATGCATGGGTATGGCAGAGGACCCCAGGACTACCTGTATATATACATACCTGCACCCTTTCCTTTCCAAAAGCAGAGCTGGGTTATAAAACAAAACCAAAGCCAAAAAACAAAACAAAACAAACAAAAAATCAAAACTGGAGCACAAGGAAAGGTCTCAAATAGCTTGTGCTCCTTGGACTTTGCTGGTGAAGGTGGCAGATTTTTGGAGGCTGGATACCACTGGGAGAGTGAGTCCCCCAGCTGTGCTGCATGGCTGTGACAGGGCCAGCTGCCTGCCAATGAGGAGTGAAGTGCAGCACAGAAGAGCCTGAAGTAGCACTGGCAGGAGATTGAGGGAGGAGATCCTGTCCAGACCTCTAGCCCTGCCGTGACAAGTCCAGAAGGCACTGAGGGGACCTCTCCCCTCTCCTTCTTCCTCTCTCTTGTGCCTCTTTGTTATGGCCAAAGCTGAAATGGGGCAGTGCTTGGCCAGGGACTGGAGATCTCTGTGGGGTTGGTGATCCCCAGCCCCTCAGTAACACCGGCTCCTTGTCTCCCCACAGTCGTGCTGGTGGTGGTATTTGGGATCTGCTGGGCTCCATTCCACACCGACCGCCTTGTCTGGAGTTTTGTCTCCACCTGGACCAGCAACATGCTCCACATGTTCCAGTACGTCCACATCATCTCAGGCATCTTCTTCTACCTGAGCTCGGCCGCCAACCCCATCCTCTACAACCTGATGTCCTCCCGCTTCCGGGAGATGTTCAGGGAGGTGATGTGCCGCCCCGGGCAGCGCCCGCCCTGGGCACGGAGGCACTCGCCCAGCGTCACCCGCACCACCACGCGCAGCACCGAGTGCGAGCCCGCGCCCAGCACCAACGGGCTGCCCCTCTCTGACGCCGAGGAGTACGAGCTGGAGGACATGGAGAGGGGAGGGGAGGATAGGGAAGGACTCTGGGACCAGCTTTCCTCACCACTGGCATCCATCTGACTGTGGCACTCATCCTGCGGTGGGGAGAGGGGCAGGAGTGATGGAGGCATCCCAAAGGCTGGTTGTGTCAGCAGCACTGCCCCAGGGACATGGTGGCAGTGGCCTTGCTGTGCCCCAGATGCATTGCAATGCATCCCACTGTGCTCACCAGGCCTGGCCAAGGCCAGGGTATCCCTTGTGGTATGGGGACTGCTGACTTGTATGTCAGGGAGATGTCAGCAATCCCTAAAAATATTCCATCCCTCCTGGCCCAGTGGGGCGAACCCGCAGGTGCTGGAGTCAGGGACTTAGGCAAGCCAGGCAGTTTTGGGACACAGGGATGGATGGGTGCCCCCAGAGATGCTTGCACCTCAGACCCAGGAGGGTGTGAAAGGTTTGCATAGGATTGTGGAAAAATCTCATGGGGAAAAAATGGTCAGTGAGTGTCTTCTCCCTTGAGACCTCTTCAGGGCTGTCTGGCACCAATGTAAACCTGATTTTCTGGCACAGCTCTTCAGTGGTGCCAGCTGGTGCCTGGCTGCAGAGTGCTGGTACAGCTCCCTGCTCCCAGCCTTTCTCATGCCCTGCATTCCCAGCCCTTTGAGGGCAAGGGAAGGAGCACGGCTGCTCCCTCCACGGCTGGAGTCCATGGGGGATCCCCATATGGGACAAAGGGATCTCCAGGCTGTCTGTAGTGCCAAGGCAGAGCCCCATGACTGTCTGTTTCACATTAATATGCTCCCCTTTCTGACCAGCATGTGGTAGGTGCCAATCTCTTCTTTGCCAACCATGGTTTTGTGGGGAATGTGGGGAGCCCTCCTTCATCCCTGCCCTGCATGGGTTTAGCCTCATTGAGAATTAAAAAAAGCCACTGGCCTGATTTTTGCCCTGCTTGTGTCCCCCAGCACCCAGCTCTGCTCCCAGCATGGGACTGAAGCCAGGCCATGCTCCTGGGGAGGGTGACAGATGGGCCACGTGCCAGGGTGATGGACACCAGGGGTGTCTCACCAGATCTCCCTGGGGGCTGTGGTGGATCTGCAGGTCCAGGGACACTGAGGGCACGGCAGGGAGGGCACAAGTGGGATGCCTGCAACCTTCCTGGTCTCTCAGGCTGAGCTGGGGCTGGGGCCTTTGCAGAGGGACAGCTGCCTCTGGAGCCGTGGCCATCAGTCCTTCCCCAGACACAAAGCTTGGAAAATGTCACGAAAATGCCAGGGAGTGTGGGCTGGCTGGTCATGCTCTCCCAGGTTGGAAGGACCTATTGATTTCCTGTCTGAGATCAGTGCTGCTGCCTTCCCCATGTACACCAGGTCCTGCAGGATGAAATATTGAGGATGTGAAATGGGAGCTGAGGGACCGCCCAAGCAGTTTGAGCTCTTGTTTAGCACTACTTACTCAACCCCAACTCCCTCATGGCCCACTCTGGAGGCTCCCCTGGCTCAGTATCACATGCCCATGCCTGTGGTCAGCGTGGGCTAGCCTGGGGCTTGTTTGAGCAGAAATACTGGGTGAGCAAGCCCCAGGCAGAACACTGGCAGCTGCTGTTCTGCTTCCAGCCCTTCCTAAGCACATTCCATGGGACCACAGCCAGGCCAGTGACTAAGAAGAGGCAGGGTTTGGGGCTTGCACACTCCCTCCAGCCCCCATCTACTCAGTCCCTAGTTCAGAGGCAGTGCAGCTGGCTTCCCCTGCTCCCCATCCCACAGCCAGATCTGCCATGGGCAAAGCCCCTGAGGGGGTCCTGCTGGGTGCTGCTGGGTGGAGGTGGGCACTGGGCTGCAGTGATTTTGCATTTCAAGGTCCTGCTGACTGCTTGCAGCCTCTCTCTGGAGGATGTCAGTGTGGCCAAGGGCATCGAGATCCATCTATTTTATCCTCTCTCTCTTTCCTGTTGGTGATGGTCCTGGCAGGGGACAGCACCTTGGCAGCCACGTGGGGCCCTTTGTTGCTGCTTTGTGGGTGGATGTGACTGATGCCTCCTTGATGGCCATTATTGCCCCATCTCACTTCACCCAGCTGCTTCCTCAGCCACAAATCTCCAGGGAATGGCTTTTTAATAGGCATCAATAGTATTTTATAATGCAGTGACAGACGCCTGTGGGGAGCTTTGGGGTCCCTTATGCTGCACACTGGGCAAACTTGTCCTGCTGCTCCTGAACAGCCAGGCTGTGCAGGGATACAGCTGCAGCTCAAGCTCCTTGGTCAGTGTCAGAGTGTGTGTTCCCAGGGTTTTTTTACAGGATCCTTGGTTGCAGCATGGCTGGGATGGAGAGCAGGCAGAAAGGTTTTGCCTTTATCCAGCCTTGCATTCCCAGCTGCCCAGACATCTCCTGACCTGGGACTCCCCATCCTCCTTGGTGATCCCAAGTTCTCCTCTCTGAGATGCAGGAGGGGAATATGCAGCTCAAGCCCTGATATTTTGGGTGGTGATGCTGGGGCTGCCCCACCACCTGCTCCACATGCACAGCTGGACCAGGATCACCCTGGAAAGCAACCCAAAAGCTTGGCAGAGATGTAGCTGCAGCACGGCTGGTGGCAATTCCTGGGTGGAGATGTATGGGCAGACTTTGCTCCCCTGGCTGGGTTTTGATGATGTGGAGACTTCTCGGGTACCACATGCCAGATGGGCTCCCAACAGATGCTGGAATCAAAGGCTGCTGGGCAAATCCTTAAATCCTATAATTTATAGTAAAATCTGCATGAAACCTAATAAAAAAGGAACTGATCTCCTCAGGGAGAATGGTTTCATGAAGAGCATTTTGCACTTCTGTACCACTGGGAAGGCAGTGGTTGATGACTCCTTCCTGCCTCAGGCTCATTGCAGCCCCCATGAAGGGAATTAGAGAGCTGTTTGCTCCAAGAATGATGCTCCCCACTGCCCTGAGCCCTCAGGATCAGCCTGGCCCCTGCCACCTTCCCAGTATAAATTAGAGGGATTATTCCTGCCAGGGAGGTGGTATAAAATAAAAGGGACCTGTGGGACAAGGAAATGCAGAAGGAAAGGATGGGCAAGTTGTTCCCACTGCTCCCACCTGTGTAACTGGCTGGGGGAATGACTGGTGCCTCAGGATGGCTGGGCAGAAGGAGCATTCCGAAACACTGCCTGGGAGTCAAATAAATATTTCAGAGCTCATGGAACCCCAGATATGTCAGAGTAGAGGTAAATTGAGGGGCCAGGAGATGCAGGGAATGTGTGGATGCCATTGCTCCCTGTCTTTGCTCGGAGCTGGGAGAAGCATCTCTCTGTCCCTGCAATATGGAGCACGTGGTCAGGTTGGGCTCCATGCCACCATCTCCTCTCCAAACACTTTGTTTCTGAAGAGCTGTTCCCCAAAACTTGTCCATCTGTCCTCCCAGACTTACAGCAGCTTCTGTCCAACTGCCAGCTCCTGCCTAAACACCTGCTCCTGGCTGCAGGAGAACCCTCCTGTCCCTGACCCCCGTGCCTGCTCAGCTCCTGGAACTGTTTTCCCGCACGCTGCCGCATGCCCTGAGTGACACAGTGTCTCCAGAGCTTCCAGTGAAATGATTTATCACCATAGCTTTGGGGATTAAAAAGCAATCCATCTATGAGGCTGCCCCAGCCTTGTAAGGCTTTTTTTTTGTGCTGTGATTGTTTGCAACAAGCTTGGGGTGGGATTTTTTTTTTCCTTGATGGTGCCAAACTCAAGTTTTACAGCAATTGCCTTGTATATTTGTATGTATGATAAATGGCTCCCGAGGGTGCCAGCAGATTTTTTGCTGCCCCTTTTCAAGGCAAAATGGTTTCAAGGGAAGGGTTGTTTTTCCCTTCCTTCACACAGCCATGGGATGGGGAAAACTTGTACAGTGTGAGTTTGGAAAGCCCCTGTGAGCCTGGGAATGAGCAGTCCCTGTCTAGGGCTGGGCAGGGGGGCAGGTTTGGGCTGCCCAGCCATGGATGCAGCACAGCAGCTTTTCCCACCAAGATCCCAGCCTTTGTTAGGGGAGGAGGGAAGCAGGAAAACACAGATGTCAGGAAACTGTGCTGGGTTTGAGCTTAGGCTGCTTTTTGAACCGTATTTCATTTATTCCCCTTATTCCAGGCTAGTGGTGGTGGTGAAAAGCCAACATGTAATCCCTATGAGATAGGCAGGGGGGCAAACAGAAAAGCAAGAAATCACAGAATCATGGAATAGTTCAGGTTGGAAGGGACCTTTGAATGTTTTCTAGTCCAGCCCCTAGTGTATACATGTAGAATTTGATTCTGCTCCTCAGGGACACCTCTGGGCTCAGTTTTTAGGCCCATACCAGAGGCAGCACATCTTCCTGCCTCAGTGGCTTCTCCAAGAGCCAGGATTCTCACAGAAATCAGCTTCCAGGCAGTCACGTACTGCAGGGAAGCTGGGAAGAGGCAGTGTGGGGAGCACGGCCCTGCCAAGGGCCTGGATGGAGGAGCTCAGGTGCAGCTCTGGATGCTCAGACTGACTCAACACTGTGCTGAGTGCACTGTGACTGTCACCTGCACTAGGGACAGTCTCCTCTGTGTCACAGCAAATCCAATCCATGAGGCCATGTGCAGGAAGTGATGGGGTCCTTGTACTCCACCTCTCCCCATCTTAGGGCACACAGGGAGGGAAAACACTAGAGCTAGAGCCACAAAGGGCATCTCTAAGAAGTGAAGGACTGTGTGTCATTCTGTGTCTGAAGTCCCACCATCCTGCTGCCAGGGTGAGGGGATGGACAGAGGTGCCCTTCACAGTGCCCTTCCCCACAGTCCAGCAGGGACAACCCCCAAAAGCCACTGGGCACCTTCACAGGCATCAGCTGGGGCAGGGTTAAAACCCAACCACAATGGATTAGAAGAGTTAGCCCACACCTTCTCCTGTAGCAGCTGTGTGGTTGCTAAAGATGGCAGAATTTATGTCAGAGAAGCCTGTGTGATGCTTAATTTTGTTCATGGGGACACTTGAAGAAATGAAAGTGAGGAAAGATAATTAGCTCTGCAGTAAGTGGATTAAAGTCGGCTGGATGGCTGAGCTCAGGGGCAAGTGGGGACTGCTAACATCTGGCTGCCATTGCTGGCAGGACTGGGGGATTGGGCTCATGGCCCTGAGGCTGACCTGGAGGACAGTGAAGTCTGCAAAGGGCTTTCCTACAGCCCTACAAGCTGTGCTTAGGGTCTCCAGCATACACATCCCAGGGTCTGCCCTGGCCCCTGGGTGGGATGTGGTGGAGGAGAGGGCACCAGCCCTACGGCTCTCATTGAGGTGGAGCAAATTCCAGCATGAAGAGGAAGGCTGGGAAGCCTAGACTGGAAAAAGCTAACTTTTATCTAGTGTTATATATATTTAGCACCAGTGAAACTGGTCCCTGACTAGTCCCTATTGTCCCTGACCAGGCTCCTAAGGGCAATGGTGTAGCACCTCAAGGGGGAACGCCTCCTTATGAACCATGTGCTTTCCTATAAGGTCAGCTCCTCTTCAAATATGGTTTCAAGGACATTTGCTTCTGCTAAGGACTTCCCTGTGTTACAGCCAGGAAGGGAACAACAGCCCTTGCCCCTCCACTCTACCATGCCCAGATGGCATTTTCCCCTCCCTCCTGGCACCTGGCAGTGCTTAGGCTGAATCTCTCCAAAATAAGTTTGAATGAAAACAAGTAAAACCCAAGGAATGGACCCAAGCTCAGGGCTAGACTCCAGCTTTCCCTGCTGCAACATTATTACAGTGGCAGACTTTAATTACGGGGGTTTATCATTCTTTGTGCTTATCATGGCTGCCAGGGCGAGTTTGTCTTCTCAGTTCAGGACTATTTAATGTGGCATATTGGAGAGAGCTGTCTGAGAGGATTCAGAGGCCAAATTCATCTTTCTCGTTATCTTTCCTGGGCGGGTGGAGTGACTGTGATGCATTAATGACCATCTCCCATTAACGATGCTGAGACTGAGCATGAGACATCCCCTCCCTCCCGCCCGCCCCCGGAGCTGCATCAGGCACAGGATGGTTCAGGCTGGCCCTGGGGCTACAAGCCCGGTCAAAAGCTGCGTATTTCACACAGGAATCAGCCTGGGGCTGCCAGCATGAGAGGACACCGGTTCCCAGCAGGTATTTAGCAGAGACTGATGGACGGGTTCTCCAAGACCGTCTCTATACCCTGGCAGGGCAGGCAGTGCCTCAGGGGCAAAAGCTGCCAACAGGCGGCAGAAAGTGGAGACACAGTCATAGATCTGGTTTTCCTCAGTTCCTGTGCCTGGCCTCTTCTAGGACAGCTGACAAAAACTCCTTGCTGCCTGACACTTGCTTGTACTGGCTTGCAAAGAAGCTCAGCAGCACTGCCCTCCTTCGTCCCCAGGCAGAGAATGTTCCTTGGAGGGGGAAATCCCTGAGGGGCTTCCATGTGTCCCCTTGCATGGTGGCAGCCTCAGCACACACAGGGATGTCCTGTCCGCAGACAGACCTCACTGTGGCAGGCACCTGCTTGTCAGTATTCTGCTTGCAGGGAGAAGCATGAACCCTGAGCCCATTTCTCCCTTCCTGGCATTTCCCACTACCCACCCCTGTGACAGCATCCCATCCCATCCCATCCCATCCCATCCCATCCCATCCCATCCCATCCCATCCCATCC